>OZ020265.1:4516845-4624318 GCA_963971285.1 Astropecten irregularis
CCCTCGTGTCCCCCCATTTGAAATTTGGGTTGGTGAAAAAAGAAATATATAAAACGTTTGCCCCCCCCCCCAAACAATTGCTAGTGCCCCCCTTGTGCCCCCCCAGACTCCAGAAGTCTGGTGACGCCACTGAAGAGCCCAAAACAGAAATGTTCACAGATTTACATATAACTTTCAGGGAATGAAGATGGTGTTGGTAGAAACCTGCCGTTAAAATATTTCCGCCTGAAATTGTGTATTTATCCAGAAATTAATAAGACAACGACCGAAAATCTTTTTGATCTTTTAAAAGATCAAAAATAAAAGAGAAAAGACTTAAGAAATACTGTGGCCGTTTTTTCACTGGTTTTTTTTTTCAAAAAGTTGGTACCGTATGGGACTGAAATTTTCACAGATTACTTTTACTGTATCTTCCTTGATATTTTTGCCCATGAATCTGTATTTCTTTGACAAAAACCAAAGTATGATACTACCCTTTAAAACTTCTGCCTGAGTGAAATAGGGCCTTTACGAAATGAGGCGTGAGGCCATAGGCTTGGGATTTATTTAGACTACCGTATCGCCATTTTGCGTCCTAAATAAAATGGAGGACATGAGATACATGGCTAAGCTGGAGTCTTTATTCGGTTTCGTCATGCGCGTGGCCCAATTCCATCGTTTCGTTTTGTGTGCATCAAATGGCCAGGAGCGAAGTAAGTTCCAGGCCTAGCCCCTTAGCGTGGTTTCATAAAGGCTCATAGACTGGTTGAAGTTTTACTCCAGGTACCTGGGCTGGTGCTGTTTAATGGTAAGTGAAGCATATGCGCATGTTGGTGCAATAACCCGGTGCACGTGGGAGTGTCGATTATTCTGAAGTGGGAACAATGGTACTTCAACCGGGGAAATTAGGTTGGCAAATATATTACATTTTTATAAAAAGCTGAAGAACATACCAGCACTTTTTTGCCGACTACAACAATAGAAAAGAAATAGCAAGTAGGCCTATGTTTCGATGGAAATTGCTGGGAGGACAGGGTACATCTCTTCGTCGGCTTCAGTGGAAAATACCCAGGCAGCCTGGCATCGATCAAAAAAGCCTCAATATCTCAGTATGATTGATCCCTCATGTACTGTACTGTTCTTCAGGTTGCAACATTGTTAATACTGCGCATATCAATATAATGATCCTTGGGGTAAAGCGTTGTGTGCGTGGTTTCAGGCCTTCTGACTGCCAAACAAACAAAGATAACTGACTATTAGGGACACCACCAACAAGAGGCTGGGTAGCTCAGTTGGAAGAGCACTGGTACGGTATTCACTTAAGTTGCTGGTTGGATTCCCGCTCATGTAACTCATCAATGACTCCAAATTGTACATTTTCTCCCCTGTAAAATGTTATTCTTGTATTGTCAACGTCTTTCATTTAAATGCACTATCATAATTTGGTAGCATGTCCAAACATAAATCTTCACAGATTTACGTATAACTTACAAGGTATGAAGATGGTGATGGTAGAAACATACCGTTAAAATATTTCCGCCTGAAATGGTGTATTTATCCAGAAATTAATAAGACAACGACCGAAAATCTTTTTGATCTTTTAAAAGATCCAAAATAACCGAGAAAAGACTTAAGAAATACTGTGGTGGTTTTTCGATATTTTCTCAAAAAGTGGGCACCGTGTGGAACTGAAATTATCACAGATGATTGTCACCGTATCTTCCTTGATAGTTTTGGCCATGAATCTGTATTTCTTCGCCAAACCAAAGTAGTGATACTACATTTAAGTGTCCAGGGGCCAGTTTCACGAAGCAATGAGACTGATCTTAGGTGTATTAAGATAAATCCCAATAGCTAAGCAAAGTGGATATCACAATATGAATCACTATGGAGATACTGGCAACTCATCTACAAATTCATCTTTGTGTTTGGTGAAATCCAGCCCAGGTGTTTATTCATAATAGTGGTCATTTTTCCAGAACCCATTTTCAAGAGTTCAGCATCCAAGAATGTTGATGATATTAGCTACAATATTATTACAAAAAGCACGGCATCAAATAGGCTAAATTTTGAAACGTGGAGACTAAATTTAGCCTGAGGCCAATTTCATAGAGCTGCTTAAGCACCAACAATAAAATCAATATGCCAGCCAAAACTCCTTGTGAATGTTAATATGCTCAGCAAACAATGGCCGGATACAAGTCAAAAGCAGTAAACATCACATGCAAGTTTGGTTGGTAATTCTATTTGATCAAGGATGACTTTTCATGCTTAAGCAATGTTCGTGCTTCAGCAGCTCTATGAAATTGGCCCCTTGGTAAATCTAGTCCCCACGACTCAAGATTTTGCCTGTTTGTTGCCGTGATTTGATGCCATGGGAGATATTTTTGGAGAGGCCGGGGACTAGTAGAATTTATCAAGTTGCATAAGCTTGTCAGAAGTAAGCCAGTATACAGAGTCTAAGAGAAACACACTGAACAATGTTCATCTTTGTAAATATTTATTGACTCGTATTCCTCAAATGCAAACAAACTGCATGAAATCAAATAACTGACAATGATCCAACTGAACAATTCTGCAATGAATGTAATAAACACAGAAAACTCAATTTTGCTATTGCCTTTTCCTTGCAACAAATCTTTTTATGATATTTAGTTGAACCCAAAAGGTTGACTTCTACTCCTCAAAAGCAGCAAGCATGCAATGGATGTGAGGAATAAATCTGAAACTGAAGTGACATCTTGGACCCAACTCTGACGTCTTCATACCTCTTCCCAGTAATTTTCCATGCAACAGGTTTTTACAATGGAAAATATAGTGACCAAGGATTACATGTATGGCCTTAGACTGTGGAAAGGTTGTGTTGTATGTATATGAGTCAGGCATAAGCCACTACTACAGAGCATAATAGTACATACAGCCTATTGACAAGTTCCATATGGCATCATTAGTTGATAAAGTGTTCATATGGCACAAATCCAGAAACCAACTTTAAATTCATATGTATCTTTTACTTGCATGTTCTTGTCCTCTTGTCATTGAGCCTTTGAGAAAGCCCTGCTAGGATAGAAACGCATCAGGCCCTTCTAACTCCAAGCAATCTTCTATTGTTTTACAACACATTTCTTCAAAGGAACCAATACTAGCCCAGTTTGTGTGAGCCGGACCCTATAGCCATGACACTGAATATGCATCACATTTACCCAATAGAGAATTATTGCAGGCAGAAAATAAATCAACATCATTATAAACAAAGAAATGGACGGTAAAGCAATATTTGAATAAACTCTCCACACAGATCTACCAGAGCAATCTAAAGACAAATCATAAATAATCCAACAAAGTTAATCCAAGCCAAATGTCAAACAAAAGTAAATCAGTGAAAGCATGTTAGAAAGCCAAATAGATACATGATAAACTTTGGTAGAAGTTTTACATAGTACTACATATAGTCCATAAATGTACATTCCATTATGTACATAGAAACATGTCCGATCTCACCTGTACAAATATGCATGGGTTAATTAGTACTTTGATTATATACACAGCAAATACAATTTAACTACTTTGTACAAGAATATTTAATACACCCTATACATGTACAGGGTCAATAAAATTAATCGAAATTAAAGGAACAGTACAGGATTAGTAACATACCTAAATAGAAATCCACAGATTTACGTATAACTTTCAGGATATAAAGATGATGCAGGTTGAAACGTACCATATATTTTCGCCTGAAATGCTGTATTTATCCAGAAATTAGTAAAACCACGACCAAAAACAGTTTGATCTTGGGGTAAGATCAAAACCATTCTTTATGTTTTATAAGGAAAAATTAGTTGTTATTTTATTGTGACTACGATGTCCAATTGAACTCAAATTTTCACAGATTAATTATTTCATGTACATGTTTGACCAGGCTGTTCTGTGACCTTCACCAATCAAATACCAATGTATTATACCTTTGTTAACACACACAAAAAAAACCTACAATTTTTCAGTATTTGTTTGATATAGGACATGTATAGACCTTTTTGTGCAATGTATTAACCCAATTTTTTGTCAACCAAGATGGCGGAAACTATGGAGAGCCATCAAAGCCAGGCATAAAAAATAACCACAATTTGTACCTATTTGTAGACAACGTTTCATATACATTGAAAGATATTGCTGAATGTAATGGAAACAACACAAATAATGATGGTATGTATTTTGTAAAGGTATGGAAAGCTTGAAAAATGTTGAATTTGGTCATGCCGTCAGTTGAGAAGGCAAAATGATTTGCAACATTTGGCTGTCCATGCCAAGTACATGTATTGCCAACCACCAGTCAATGTTTGTTAACACAAAAAAGGTCTATAGTCTTGACACTCACTGATTGGCAAGACTATACAAGGTGTTTCATGTGATGACGATGTCATCGTCATCACATGAAACACCTCTCAATATATATATCACCATATAAGAACAATCCAGGAAAAAGTCCTGTAAAATGATTACAGAAAATATTAATTTGCATTTCTAGGGGGCAGAACTTTTCAGATAGTACTATTAATGACCAAAAATGTAATATCTGTTTACAAATTGGCTACATGTTACTGAAAAACTGAAATGAACATTTTTGAAATTGGACCTACTATTCTTAGCTCTATTCTTAGCTAGGAATTGTTTAAGACATATGTAAATGAGGCCATCATTGGTTTTGAAGAGCCTTTACTAGCAACATTTCTTAAACCCCAGATTTACTTTTGGTCTTGACAAGTTTTCTTTGTTGAACAAACCATCATTATTACCACAAATGACATCCACAACACAATGTGGTTATTCAGTGAGGGATCCAATCTGTGTGCATTTCACTACGAATCATATATTTCAAGTATAAAGTTGATCTTTAAAATACTGTTGCCGTTTTTCACTGTTTTCTCTCAAACATTGGGCACTGTATGGGACTGAAATTTTCACAAATGACTGTAACTGTATCTTCCTTGATATTTTTGCCTATGAATCTGTATTTCTTTGACAAAAACCAAAGTATGATACTACCTTTAAAGTAACAGTTACTGTATTAATAAATGAATCATAATTGTTCCAGTCTTAGTTTGTTTCTAACATGGGTTCATTATAGTGGCACTTTATGGCATTGCTGCCCTGGTAAACACCATTGAACTCAGTCACGGAATATATGACAACTGAATACCATGCATGTACCTATTAGTGCATGTGTGTATGTGCATGTACCAGCTAGTGATGAGTTCAGGCATTACATTTGTAATTCTATGAACATGAAGTCTGATTCCATGCCTTGTGTCATTGATAGAGCAATAATCAGATATGATATGATCATTATCAGTCAGACCTTCTATATCTGTCCTTTTATATATTACTCAGCTCCTTGCACAGAATAATAAAGATCATAATAAGTAACTCAAATCTTAAAGGTTTACTGTAATCAGGTTTGGGAAAGGGGTGAAAGTGCTTTAAAATTATTGCTTAATTCATAATTATTGACCTACAATTTTTTTTTTTTATGTAAGTGCTTAATTTTGACCAAAACGTTTTTAAAAATTAATACATGTATGGCCCACCACCAAAAATCCCCCTTGGAACGGATCCAAGCAACAATGCGTATGACATCACCTACAGAACTAGTATAGGCTCGCACCATAGTACACTGCGTGGCGTTCTGCTTGTGACGTAAGCACGGTTTTATCACGAAAAGTGGGATGCTAAATATTATCCGTTTTCTATATACAATATTTGTTTAGCACAAACAATGATAGACAGGTTGAGTTTTATAATAATACAGATGTATTTAACTTCATATGAGTTTTGATTACAGTAAACCTTTAATAATAATAATAATAATAAATTTCAAGAAGAAGAAAGTGATAAAAGACAGGACTAAATACAAATCTCATCAAAAATATTTGGTTTGCACTTTACACGACGTGACCCGAAATGTGAACAGAGTACTCTAAATACACAATGGCTGCCTCACACTGGTACAACCTATTGTGTGTATCGGTGGGATATCCACTTCCAAAGTAGTCTTGGTTCAATATGTTGTTGGTGTGGATACTCAAACCGATTACCTGCACTGATCAGCATGCACGTACATAAGTATGTATAGGTGATCTGCAGGCACGTACTGACCTGTCAGTAACAACGTCTTTGGAATCCTGTAAAATCTCCTCCAGAAAATTGGGGGAAACACACTGCGCATGCCTTACTTTTGATTTTGAAGTCAGGGACAGCCAATTAACATGTATACATGTCCGTGCATGCAGGGCAGTGGTGGTAACCAATACATATTCAACAGTGTGTCATGGAGACGATGTAGCGCGCTACATAACAAGGTGCGCACGCAACTCACGGCCTTTACAGGATTCCCGAGACGTTGTTTCAGAGAGGTCTTTATGTATATGTACGTGCGTGCTGGTCAGTGAGGGGAATCGGTTCGTACGTTCGAGAAATAACAACGTCGTGTACCAAGACTACTTCCAAAGTTAAGGGAATGGATTTAGTGTGTACAGAATGTATTGAATAATGGTTAGGTAGTCGGTGGACACATTCATGCAGCGCGTACACCTCAGTCACATTATGTACTGCTGACATCAAGTACTGTACCAAGCTAGTATATGATGATATAACAATGTCTGTAATAGACCTCCATGTGTTGGTCATTGGACTAATTATTTATATATTGAGAAACTCCATCAATTACTGAATACTTAGTATGTGGACATTACAATGAATACCTTTCAGGCAAGAATACATATCAAAGAAGTGACAAGAATCAATTATAATTCAATAATATACAGATCTTTTTGTTAGATTATTTTGGATAAGAAGTTAAATTCAATGAATGACTTCAAGAAGCCTGTCAACCATGATCTCATTGATTTCTAAAGAACTGACATTACACTAAACACTTATAACTACACAATGAAGGCTTACAGTAAAAGTATCAGCATGTATGGATGCCAGGCTAGTACCTGTCAATACAAAACAAGGCAGCAGGAATGAGCCAAGATATTGTCATTACTCTATATGTAGGTACAGGACTTCTACGGGTCTAGGTATGAATGCTGATGTCATGTACACATATGTGTGTGGTTTCATGGCTTCTGACTGCCAAACGACAAAGATAATTGACTATTAGGGACACCACCAACAAACATGTAGGGCTGGATAGCTCAGTTGGTAAGAGCACCCGTACAGTATTCCGAAGGTCACTGATTCAAATGTTTCTATGTTAAATTTTCAAAACAAAAAAGTGTTATACAGGGTGTCCCAAAAAAACGCAACACTTGTGTCGAGAACTATTATATAAAAATTTAACTGTTTATCACTTCAAGATTCAGATATGTGATACAACTATGTCTTGGCTATCACCATGTAAAATTTGACAACAATTTGACTTTAATTGAGTGAAAAAACTAAGATAAAATTAACCAACCTCAAAACCCAATTTTAACCTTTCTTTCATACACATTATGTGTGCATTGACCACTATACGTGCTTTCCTTGAAAATTTGATTTTAAGGTGTACTCTTTCAATTGGTCATATTTTCGCCAATTTCAGCCCGATTTGGCTTAAATTCTATATGGGGATAGCCAAGACATGGCTGTACCACATATATGAATCTTGAAGTGATAAACAGTTCAATTTTAACAAAATGGGTCCAGACAGTGTTGCGTTCTTTCTGTGAGACACTGTATATGACAGAACTATGTATGGGAGCTGAAAATAGGCATGAAGATCAAGACATTTGTGTATTTGCATATATGAATTACTGAATGGTTTAATTGACCTGCAAATTAAGGGTGATGGTTCCAATCAGTGCTGATATACATGTAAGCCACATGATTTACATTCCTTGCTTAGCTAGGCATTGGCTGTAAGTAATAGGCCAAGGCTATATAGGCCATGTGACTGCCGTGCCAAACTTAAATCAAATGAGGTGCAGCAATAGCATGGTAGTACATGTAGCTCGTAGGGCTGTCCATTTACGAATAATTTAGTTTTCGCAAATCGAGAAAAAAAATTGATCGAATATTCAAATATTCAGAAAAAAAACAGCAATTCAATGTAAAAATATGAAAGTACGTTGCGTAATGGCTGCTGGTAGCTATCGGGGCGCCGCACCAGGCGTGCTAGACAATTACAGATCATGAAAAGATCCTATCAAAACACCCTGCCTTTTTAGCAGATTTTTAATAAGTTACAGAATGATATTATCCGCTATTTCTACCAATACGCAATTGACAGGCCAAGCAAAATAGTAGCGCGATCTTTTTTCCGACATCGAGCACCAACATCGAACATTATGTAGGCCGTATGCATTGTTGTATCGTTGCAAGATCCCCATATTCTGACCGTACCGTCTTCTAAAATAGTACTGTAAATCGCGTTTTTCTGGTCACCTAAATCTTACTTCAATTTGGTTATTTTGTCCATCTGGCCAAGTAGAAAGACACTTTTCAGTTCACCGAATTAATTCCAAAAACGAACGGTAAAAAATCCTCCAAAAGCGACGATCGTATTCATATCGCACGCACGCTACATGCATCATGCATGCACACCACTACAGCCTAGCCAGCCATCGTGCATGATGGTATCTGTGCGCGTAATAGCGAGAACTTCACACAGCACATAGCGTGCACCAGCGCAAGTCTCAATCACATAGTCGGCAGGAAGCCTGCACGTACATGTACACGTACATGTTCACAGTACACATCGAATGTACAATGTGTTAATGTCACATACACGGTGAAATAGCGCTCGGACGGTACCGCAGATCGTGGATGGCTTGAGTACCATGGATCGCGGCCGGCTTCAATGCATTTTGCGGTACATAATCTGCTTTTGGCATCGCGTAAATTTTTTCTCGAATATTCGAACGGGCAAAATATTATTCGAATATTCGAGTGATAATCGAATATTCAAATTTTCGATATATTCGAGACAGCCCTAGTAGCTCGGCAGTTTATCATTTTTGCTACAATTCATGGTTGATAATGTTGCCGATTGCCGAGTATGAAGATTATCAGGAAGTTAGTATCAAATGGAGTTTGTAAAACAAGAATTTCTGAGAAGAGTGGCACAATGTTCAACTATAAACATCTTATTTAGTGAAACTGCATTTTTTGCACTGTACATGTTCTCAGACATATACTCAGACTTGGCTCTGTACTTGACACACTCTGGACTCAGACTTGCTAGCAATGTACTCGGACTGGGCCCCATACTCGGACTCGGCGTCATACTCGGACTCGGCCCCGTACTCGAACTTGAAATACTCATAGTACTCTGTACTCAGATTTAAGGAATTGACTTCAACACTGAAATATAGTGTTCAGTGTCACTTTAAACTTAAATAGTCTTGCCTGTTCAGAACAGGTGTGGAGACAGGTAGCGATATCCAACTGCACTGAATGGCATCCTATTGTAAATACATGTACATACCAAAACTGAATCTTGATCAATTACATAGTACAGGAGTAAATATTAGTCAGCTCAAAATACATGTTGTCCCCAATTGCCATACACTATGTGTGGTCACTATGACTACTTGCATAATGTTGCAATACAACACATACCCCAGTTTGAATGTGTTGGAATTCTTCTGGCCCATGATTATAGTCCAATGTGGGTATCTCATCCTATGGCTATGTATACTACATGAGTATAATGTATAATGTATATCTTACATTGCTGTACTGGTATATGTTACTTGGATATGAGTCCTCGTGCTGATGGATATAGCTGTGATGTTCCACCTGTTGTTTTCCTGCTACCTGACGCCATTGTAGAGGACACTGCAGGTTTGCTTCTGAAATTCATGACATGTCAAAAGAGACAATGGATTAACTCAATACACTCATCAGTGTTCACTCAATTGTAAGCTTCAGTCCAATGTTAATAGTTTTCTTGCAAACAGATCTTCCTAATTGCTCTGTTTTTCTCTCCCCTTTCCTTTACCCCTCACCTTTGAGTGGCCCTCTGGGGCCTTGTGTTGGGCAATATTTATATAAAAAAACAACAACAACAACAAACTACTCCCTCAGGATACTGGTTTTAAGACAAACATGACGACTGCACAGATTTACCAGGAAACAAGCTTTCCTTCCAAGGAACAGTGCTTTAGGGGCCGTCCATAAAGTACGTACGCACGAAGGGGGGGAGGGGGGTTGTTACCGATGTGTACGCCATGCGTACAGGGGGGAGGGGGGGTTCATGCCAATGCGTACCGTACGCAAACGAAAAGCATTATCGCGCGAAAAGAGAGGTAAAAAACGTGAAAAAAGCACCGGGATTGTTTAGTTTTTTCCTTTTTTTTCTTATTCAACATGGTAAAAAATAGTAAAATCCATCTGTAAATGTATAAAAACCTGCTAAACTTTAGTCATTCATTTCAGAATTTGAAAGTGACGTCCCAATAACGGTACCGGCCTGGATTACGGTGACATTTTATTGATGCTAAACAAGGGACCACGAGAAGTGAAAAACCTAATATGGAATGCGTATGCGTACAGGGGGGGAGGGGGGGTTGGGACCACTGCGTACGCCATGCGTACAGAGGGGTAAAAAAAGTCGGCATTTCGTGCGTACGTACTTTATGGACGGCCCCTTACGACAAATGCAAGGCAAGTCATCAAAGAGCTTGAATTAATAGTGAGGTTTTTTCATGTGAACGGATATAGTTAGTGTGCCAGATACCTATCCCGCTATTGTGCACTTATGACGTCACAGTTTGTCCACTATCCACTATACGTGTACGAGGCACAGATATCTTGCTCGCTACACATGTATGAAACGTGTCGTGAATTTCAGTTTTCTCGTAATTCTCTGCCCTATTTTTGTCACACTTACCTTGATTTTGTCTTTTCCTTCTTGAGTTTTGTCTTTGTTCTCCCGCCAAACACAGTTGGTCTAAAAAGAAAACACAACAAGAAATACATGTACATGTACCTTATACAACAAACAAATCAATTATAATACGCATAATGCAATCTTATACCTTCATGAAATATAAATTCAAACCTACAGAAGGCATCAAACTAAAGCGAAACCTTTCTGCACCGATCTGAATCTCAGTGACTGATCCACCTTGTTTCCCAGAGATGCAACTGACCTATGCCAAAAAAAATCTGAAAATGACCGCGATATGAATACAGAACGTACGTTTTAAACTTTTCCGCCCTAGAACTAAGGTAGCATCCTACTTGGCAAACAAAGTTTTCTTAAGTGGTAGGCCCATGGAGGAAAGAAGGCCTGAAGTTGCGTTAACTTAGAAATCTCCATTTGTTTTCCTTTTCTTCAAGCCGTATCTTCATTGTAATTTGCCTTTGACATAATTTTCGATATCACAAAGATCATTATTTCTGTCGACAATTAGATGTTGCATTCTGTAATTTTGTAGGCATGTTGGTTTGATGCGAACGAAAAGTGACAGCGCGAACGAATCAGCAGCATGAATCCCACGTGCACGAAACAATGTGCAGTACGCCTACATGTAAACATGATTGTGCATGCATTCGTTCGCTCGGTGCAGGTCGTGCGCGCTTATAGTTTGGTTCCGATCTTTCAAAATAAATTGTACAATTCAAAGCATTTTACGAGAGTAAGCCTGATGCTGAAAAAAAAATCAGAAATGACATGCAAAATAGAGAAAAGTTTGATTTCAAATTAAAATCGGAAAAGTTGCATCTCTGGTTTCAATCAATCTCAAGTGGTATCAGGGACCAATCACACATCCACTTAAAGCTAAATTCCTACTTAGGCTGCTTATCAAAACAAAAGCAGACTCATGAGCAGATTCATGGGCAAAAATATCAAGAAAGACACATTAACAGTCATCTGTGAAATTTCCTGTCTCATACGATGCCCACTTTTTGAGAAAACAGTGTAAAATGCTCATGGTATTTTCAAATCTATAGAGGAGTTTTGATCTCACCCTGAGATCAAAACTATTTGGTGTTTGGTTTTACACTTATCTGGATAAATACTGCATTTCAGGCAGGAAATGTTTAACGGTATATTTCTATATCACCATCTTTAATACCTTCTATTAGTTATAGGTAAAGTCTGTGAAAATTTTTGTTCAGGTGTGCTACCGAAGTATGAAGCTATCTTCAAAGACGAAAGATTACAAATCGTGAATAGTTTTCCTTGACAAAGACTGGGTAACCAGGCAAATCTTCATGTGATTTTTGTCTGCTGCTTAATACTGATGATATATCATATATTTTGCTTGATCTATAGTCAGATTGATTGTACTTACTGTATATCTACATCTAGATCCTCCTCATCTTGTAATGCTGCATCCAATGCTGCTTGAACCCTCGGTGCTACACTGGGACCTTCATAGTCTCGTGTAGTACGATTCGGCATATCAAGCTCCACTTGTAGGATATTCTCAGCCTGAACAGAACACACAGAGAAAGTTAGACAATTGATTCTTCTCAGAACCACACACTCTTTACATTACACAGTGTCAGAGCAAACTTACCTTATTCAATACACAAATAATACAGAACTACATGCGTCAGTGACCGTCATTGTGCAATGCAATAGACCCTATTCACGGTGTACCCATCTTGTCATGTTCCTTGTATACCCGTTGGAAAAGATAACACCAATTCTTAAACATGTTAAAGGAAAACGGGTACCAGACTACGTTGATTTCAAGCCTCTGGGCCTTTGTTTTTTCGGCATACGATCAACGATCTTGCAGATCAACGTCCCATGCAGGATATGCTTATGATGGTATCCGGATCAGCAGGATCACTGATCTCATGCATGAAACAAACAGGCCCTTGGTATGATTACACTGATTCGAATATAGGACAAATGCACCGTGTATAGGGTCAATTGTTGAAAAGTTGACTTACCAAGTTCAATTTTTTTTATTGTGTTTTTTATGTGGATCGGTTTGTGGAAACATGTGTTTTTTATTGACTGTGCAATTTACAACCTTAACCTAAGCAACTCAACGCAAAGGGAGACTTTGGAGAACTGGTCTTGAGTCAACAGCGCACGCGCAAACCATGCTTGCACAATTGTGGGCATGGGCGTGTTGTTTTGTGTGTGCGTGTGCATGTACTGTTGACTTGAAGACCGGTTCTCCAAAGTCTCCCATTGGTGACTCATTCATTCACAATGGGAACATAAAAGCTGAGTAGCAACATTGAAATGGACAGCGCGGTGTTTATAGAAAAGTGTTCACGTCATTTTAGCACCTGATTAAGACAGACTCTGGAATATATTCATGTGATTGATCTTACCTTGTATCTTGGGTTGCCTTCAGCCTGTGCAGCTCTCCTAGCAAAGTCTGCAATAGGTCTACGATTCCCTACAGCAGAAACAGGTCTCTTAGCCATCTGTGTAGGCCTATACATTCAAACAATAACAATACCAGGAATAAGAGTGATGTTGGATCCTACATTTGTCAGTCCTGGGGCTGATTTCACTGATCATCGTTATCACACTTGATATGAGATGCTTTACCATCGATTCTCTGTTTAGCGAAGGATTTGGGCATTAGCGATGATTGCAAAGCGTTAGTGAAATCAGCCCCTGAACTCAAGTGCCATAGAGCTGCTTAAAATCAATCAAGCCTGAATTCTGGATACTGTCCACGATCAATGTGGACTAAATCTGTCTATCAGGTTTACATGTATAGTGCCAACTATGATCCAGGACACAGCAGGGGCTTGAAGTTGATAGTTCAATGCTGGGGATTATATAAGCCCAAGAGCCCAGGCAAAGCCCAGACCTGGCCTGGCTTTTCAGTGGCTGGGGTCGAAAACATAAAAGTTTCTCTCCTTAACCCTCCTTAACTCTCCTTAACATGTACACAAGGGCCCTTTTCCATACCTCGGCAAAGGCTCAGGCTCCAGTGCTGTCATCGACATGCTGAAAATATAGATTGTAGCTTTTCATCATAGAGTTAAATAAAAAAAAACTAGAGTTCGCGCTCCGTATTCAACATGTGTGTTGCCTGCACTCCAGCATGGACGCGTAGCCACCATGGTTAAGGGGCGGTCACACAGGCTTTCCCGTCTGTATCAAGTCTGTATCGCGGGTAGAATTTAGAGATTTTTTTTGCCCGTGGTTGCCCGTGGTGGAAAATGTGCAAAATTGTCTCACCCGCGGTTTTCCCGTGGTATGCCCGCGGAACAACCGCCGGCGACTATTTCGCGTCCTCTTCACGGGTGAAGCGCGGCGGTACGGCGGCCTCATCGCGGATGAAGCACGGCGGTAATGCGGTCTACCACGGGTTGCAGGCAAATCCCGCTTTTTTTATATACCTAAAATCAGACGTTGTATGGCCGTGGACAATCGTATTTTGGAACGTGTACAAGACGCCATTGAACGTGATTAAGCCGGTATTGGGCCGCTCTGTATACGCTGAGAAAGGCGTCTTACCGCGTGTAACCACGTATGAACCGCTGCCGTAGCACGTCCTAGCACGTTCGTTCAGCGTCTGTACCACGTCTGTAGCGCGTGTTTACCACGTGTGCCGCCCGCGGTTACCCGTGGTCTAAATTTTTGAGCAGCGCAAAACTTTTTCGAGCGGTCAACCGCGTGTGAATTTCTTAGCGCGTGTAACGCCGGGTAAAGTACGGCTGTAACGCGTCTTTATCTCGACCTCAAAGCGTCCAACAGCGTCTGCTTCACGGGCAGTAATTTTTGGCCGCGATACAGACGTGATACAGACGGGAAAGCCTGTGTGACCGCCCCTTTAAATCACCATTGACTGGCTGCACGTACGAACCAGGGTATGAATGAAAGCACAATTTGAAACAGGACATACACGTTTTTCTTTATAGGCAATGGTGGTAGCCATGGTCAAATCATCACGCGCAGAGTGCACACTCTAGTTTGTTATTTAACTCTATGCTGTTCATTGAAGCTGAATCTCTGTTTCCTTGTTCAAAATTGAGTATCTACTTCCAAACCATAGTCAAAAGTCTCTATTTTAAGAATGGATTTGCGAAATGGAAATGGAGCCGGAGCCAAAACCAAGGTTTAGAAAAGAGCCCTAGTCTACATGTCTGTATATTCAAGCACTCACCCTTCTGATCTTGCCAGTGGTTTTAACATCCATTGATCAGTGTCCTCATCATACTCAGAACGATTCAAGATTTTAGCTCTCTCTTCATGTGGTATGAAGTTTTCAATGATCAGCATTCTGCAAATATAAACAAATAATAATAAAGGAACACTCAAAAATACATAGCTCACTCTAAAATCATTGTTAATGAGAGTTCTCTAGTCAGATTATTCTGTGTCTATATATCATCCTGTCAGTTGGTCTGTCATACTTACTTCTGTTGAGTTCTCTAGTCAGATTATTCTGTGTCTATCTATCATCCTGTCAGTTGGTCTGTCATACTTACTTCTGTTTGAGTTCTCTAGTCAGATCATTCTGTGTCTATCTATCATCCTGTCAGTTGGTCTGTCATACTTACTTCTGTTTGAGTTCTCTAGTCAGATCATTCTGTGTCTATCTATCATCCTGTCAGTTGGTCTGTCATACTTACTTCTGTTTGAGTTCTCTAGTCAGATTATTCTGTGTCTATATATCATCCTGTCAGTTGGTGTGTCATACTTACTTCTGTTGAGTTCTCTAGTCAGATTATTCTGTGTCTATCTATCATCCTGTCAGTTGGTCTGTCATAATTACTTCTGTTGAGTTCTCTAGTCAGATTATTCTGTGTCTATCTATCATCCTGTCAGTTGGTCTGTCATACTTACTTCTGTTTGAGTTCTCTAGTCAGATCATTCTGTGTCTATCTATCATCCTGTCAGTTGGTCTGTCATACTTACTTCTGTTTGAGTTCTCTAGTCAGATCATTCTGTGTCTATCTATCATCCTGTCAGTTGGTCTGTCATACTTACTTCTGTTTGAGTTCTCTAGTCAGATTATTCTGTGTCTATATATCATCCTGTCAGTTGGTGTGTCATACTTACTTCTGTTTGAGTTCTCTAGTCAGATCATTCT
Organism: Astropecten irregularis; assembly: GCA_963971285.1. Taxonomy (NCBI): domain Eukaryota; kingdom Metazoa; phylum Echinodermata; class Asteroidea; order Paxillosida; family Astropectinidae; genus Astropecten; species Astropecten irregularis. Next base: position 4,532,841 of record OZ020265.1, read on the forward strand.
GTGTCTATCTATCATCCTGTCAGTTGGTCTGTCATACTTACTTCTGTTTGAGTTCTCTAGTCAGATCATTCTGTGTCTATCTATCGTCCTGTTAGTTGGTCTGTCATACTTACTTCTGTTTGAGTTCTCTAGTCAGATTATTCTGTGTCTATCTATCGTCCTGTTAGTTGGTCTGTCATACTTACTTCTGTTTGAGTTCTCTAGTCAGATCATTCTGTGTCTATCTATCGTCCTGTTAGTTGGTCTGTCATACTTACTTCTGTTTGAGTTCTCTAGTCAGATCATTCTGTGTCTGTTCTAGGTCTTGTCTCTCCCGGGCATGCTCTTCCTGGGTATCCTTTATTTCACACTTTGTTGCTTGTAGCTTAGCAAATATCTACAAAAAGAAGGGAGTTTTCTTCATTTGAGTAAAAGCCTTACTTTCATATAATTTTGTATAATTTCAAAATATATGTAAACACTATTTTCAAATTACGGAAATCTCCACTTTAAAATTTCAACATCTATCTTCTTCTATTCCTGAACCTGTTCTGAAAAGGACAAAATATAGAATAAAAAATGGCTTCCCTTAGTCTTTTTTGAGTGATAAAGTGGTGTGACAACAAAATCGACACACTTTTCCTGAGACCGGTGAAGAACGCCCTCTTGACATTAATAATGGTTAGTCAGAAGTCTCCCATTGATTTTTCAACTTTGTACATGAATGACCAGATGTTTGACCTATGACCTATGAGTCTGACCTTTGACATGGTTCAATAACTACTGGACCTACCTTCTTGAGTTTCTTGGTCTTCATTTCAACCTCTTGTTGCAGTGAAGTGAATGTCTTAGCCATCTCCACTGTATTCTCTTCCTTCTCTTCTAATACTTGTTGCATCTCCCGTTCAATACGCTGCATCAACATACAAACAACAACAGTTATAGGGCTGTAAGTTTTCGAATAATTTTGTAACCGGTTACCCGTATGTTTTTCGGTTACGGTTACGATTACCCTTAAAACAAAGAAAACAAAGAAAAACAAAGAAATAGTAAGTTTGGGGCTTTTAGGAACTTGGTTGACAACATTCATTTGTCACAACATTTGGCAGTGGGAGACATAGCAAAATGTCTGGCCTTTGCTTTGCATAAGCCTGCTGGTCCAATTTTCAAAAGATCATTGACATTTTTTCTTTGTGAACTCTTGATGTGTCTATGTTTCAAAAAGAAGAGGCCATTAAAAAGATACTTTTCGATTAACCTAACTGGGAAAATGTACCCGGGTACCCTTTTGAACGGTCGGTTAACCGGTTAACCGGATACAAACTGCAGCCTTAAACAGTTATATAAACATTTCTCTTTTTTTCAAACATCAAATAACCACAAGGGAAACTGACTGAATCTTAAGTCATTGAAAGGTGAACAATGACATATTGAGTGCTCCAGTCAATGTTTCTTTGTTCACTTTTCAATGAGTCATTTCCCCATGTGGTTGGCATGGACAGCCAAATGTTAAAAATCATTTCGTCTTCTTGACAGACGGTGTGACCAAATTCAACATTTTTGCCAACTTTCCACAGCTGTACAAAATACATACCATCATTGCATGTGTTGCTTTTATTACATTCAGCAATATCTTTCAATGTTTAGGAAACATTGTGTACAAATTGTGCACAAATTGTGGTTATTGTTCTATCAGTGTTGTAGGTCTCGAGACCGGTCTCGGTCTCGGTCTCGGTCTCGAGACCACTTTTTCCTGGTCTCGGTCTCGGTCTTGGTCTCGCCACCCTGTGGTCTCGGTCTTGGTCTCGGTCTCGTCCCCATGTGGTCTCGGAATTTTGCTGGTCTCGGCTTCGAGACCAACAAAATTGTACACTAATGTGAACTTGCACTCACTGTGCAAAAAATTACATTGGCTCGACTACTACAGGCACATGTCAGCACTGTAGAGTAGTATTTCTGTTATCATGAATGTACAGTATATGGTACCACCTTGGTTTTTTTCTGTCAGTGCACAAACTGCACATATGCCAATACTTAACATGTAAACCTGCATGCTTATTTCATGTCTGGGAACAAGATAGCAAAATGCTAGGTATCTCAAAGAGGTAGCAGAGCTTGCACCAGACATTGGCCACCATACAATTTTGACAGGACATGGAGAAGAAACCTTGAACTACTGCAACTGGCATGAGTCTTGTCAGTGCCAGCAATCTTCTGCCAGAGTTGAAAGAATTCTTTTTCAACTGGAGTGGGATTATCATGACGCCATATCAGGCACAATTGTCTTCTGATACAATGACGATTCTGTGAAGTTCTTGAAGTGTCATGAGGGTTAATTAACTTTCTTAATTAGTAATGTTTAATAGGTCTACAAGGAAGCTATCACAATTTCAAATAAAAAGTTGCATCTTCCTTTGTTGTACATGATACATGTAGGCCTATTTGGAACTGGTTTTTTTTTTTTTATTCTTTTATTGCATTTAATTGCACAAGGTCTCGAGGTCTCGGTCTCGGTCTCGGGGTCTCAGGTCTCGGTCTCGAGACATCAGGTCTTGGTCTTGGTCTCGGTCTCGGTCTCGGTCTCGAACCATCAGGTCTCGGTCTCGGTCTTGGTCTCGGACTTCCAGGTCTCGACTACAACACTGTGTTCTATGCCTGGCTTTGATGGTAATCAAAATCCATATGCTGAAAATATAGGTTGTGGTTTTTCATTGAAGCTGAAGCCCTGTTTTCTTTTTCAAACCAGAGAATCTACTTCCAAACCAAAGCCAAAAGTCTCAATTTTGATACCTCTTATTTTATAATGGATTCAACAAATGGAGCCGGAGCCAGAGCCAAAGCTGTAGCCGAGCTTTGAGAAAGGCGCAGGTTTGTACTCTTTACAGAAATTTGCTGCAATCTACACAAGATAGCTTAGAGTATTTATTCCTCACCATTTTCTCAGCCAGTTCAAGTCTTTTCTGTTCAAGTTGTCTCTCCTGATCATCAGTGTGATCTATGATGCTCTTTCCTCCTACTAGTAGTTTACTTTCCATGGCTTTGATCTTAGATTCCAATGCATCCCTGGCCTCTTGTTTCTTCTTCAGTTGCTCCTGACGAGTCTGCAACTCCTGAAGAAATGTCTCCTTCTCCTGAAAGCATACATCAGATCAAACAATCAGACCTACATGTATCCACTCTAATCATTTCTATCTATGCACGGCTCAAATTTCGTGAAAAAAAGCACTGGACAGCAGGTCTAATAACTGAAGCATTTTACTAGACCTGAACATTTTAACTAGACCTGTAGCATTCATGTACATAGGAAAACCCAAATTTCATCAATTTAGCCACTATTTTAATTGTGCAATAAAAAATCACTAGACAGCCGGACTAGTGCAGGACACACTTTACTAGACAGACACTGAAATCACTAGACTCGGTCCCTGCTCACGAGCAGAGTCACTTGTGGGAAACATGTCACATGAATTCAAGATGGCGGAAATGTAAGCAAGCGTTCGGTTAGCCAGGCTGTGGTGGCTGATCCGGGTGACATGACCCGTATTGACCGAGGGAAGCTACTCGATCCTACCGGTATTAAAAACATGAAACGAATGTACATACCTCAGCAATCATGCTCTTATTAGCCATAATAGCTTGTTTCTGTGCTTCTAGTTTCTCCTGTGCTTGTTTGTACATCTCCTCCTCATCCATATCTTCACCATCTTCAGTTTCATCATCAATATCATCATCTGATCCACCAACTGAATGAAACAATCAACACAAACATAGACAAACATTGCACTGAATTCATTGAAGGCATAAATCATTTGCATTGTTCGAAAACAAAAAAAATAGTATCTTTAAAGGAAATATCATACTTTGGTTTTTGTCGAAGAAAATGTCAAGAAAGATTCAGCAACAGTCATCTGTGAAATTTTCAGTCCCATACGGTGCCCACTTTTTGAGAAAACACCGACAGTATTTTAAAAATCTTTTCACCGTTATTTTTTAACTTTAAGAGATCAAAATTGTTTCTCGTCATTGGTATTACTCTTTTCAGAATAAATTTATTCAGCATTTCAGGTAGAAAAAAATTAACGGCATGTTTCTACCGTTACCATCCTTATACCCTGTAAATAAGATTTCTGTTTAAGTATGCTACCAAAGTATGATAGTACCTTTAACACCATTGTTCAATTTTGAATTTTGTTGCTTAAACACCAAAATTTGTTTAAGCACCAAAAACCCCAGTAAATAAAATCAGTATGCCAGCCAAAACTCCTTGTGAATGTTATGCTCAGCAAACAATAGCTGAATTCAAGTCAAAAATAGTAAACATCACATGGAAATTTGGTTGGTAATCATGTTACAAACTGATTTGATACAAACATGACAGATGGAATACTTGTATTACCTTCTTTCCTTCCTTTCCTCTTCCTCTTCTTAGTACCACCTCCACCGCCTCCACCTCCTTTCTTCTCTAGTTGTGTCTTGAGACGTAAGATCTCATCCTGAAACTCCCTCAGCAGGGCATCCTTGGGATCCTCATTGATCTTGGGTTTATTCTTGATATTTTTGGCACGATTGGCATATCTGTATCAACACAGGATATGTTGAAATAAGTTATTCAGATTAATACGCTTGTCTTGATGTACATACAAAAAACAATTATATTCTTTTGAAGTTTAGTCACTGAAAAGTGAACAAAGAAAACTTGACTGGAATGGGATTCGAACCAGCAATCTCCGAAATACTGTACAGGTGCTCTTACCAACTGATCTACCCAGCCTTATGTTGGTGGTGACCCCAATAGTCAATTATCTTTGTTCGTTTGGCAGTCAGAAGCCATGAAACCACGCTCACACCACCATAACCCAAGGATCATTTCACCGATACATGCAGCAATGCTGTAACCTGAGAATGGTACATGGGGGATCACTCAAAGATGATACGGCTTGACTAAAAGGGACACCACCAACGTAGGGCTGGGTAGCTAACTTGAGAAGAGCAACATATTCCTGCCTTTGGTTGCACAAGTTATACCAGTTTCACCAAACTTACATAAGTTACGCAACATTTCGAGAAATCAGCTGCTGGTTTTCAAAGGCGTTGAATGCCATTTGATTGCAGAATAATGAAACAATATCTTACCTTAAGGTGGTTATTGTCTCATCGAAGTTATAACTGGCTGGTCCAAGGTTAGCAACCATGACAGTCTTTGCATTGCCTCCTAGTGAGTCTTGTAATAATCTAGTCAGCTTGGAGTCTCGGTAAGGTATATGAGTACTCTTGCCATCAACCAGAGCTGAGATGACATTACCCAATGCTGATAGAGATAGGTTGATCTTAGTTGCTTCCTTCAATCTCTCTCCCTGGTGAATAATATACAACCATTCAATGTTTATGAGTGGAATGGTAAGATAATTTCATGAATAGACAGATGGAATACTCGATGGAAGACTTTTTTGAGTGGGTTGTCCATAGAGGGCAGCAAGCTGCCCGTCTCCTGAAAACTTTTGCACACGCTTTAATCAAGTAAATACGGCGGTTGTCCAAATACTCTCCAAAAGATGCAGGATAATGTGGGAGGCCTCGCTTGCTAAAGTAAAAACTCTGTGCACAAAAACACTGGGCCTCCATGATCGTTTGTAACTTTTAATCTGTACCTAGCAGGCCACCAAAAAAAATTAATGTTGAGCCTAGGATTCATAATTCCTTAATCAATTATGATACTTGCACTAGTTGGAGAGAGTATATATCACAGTCACTCTATATAGAATTCACTGGACCACCTACCTTTGCACCTGTCTTTGCTTGTCTTTCACTACCAGCTAAATCAACCAGATTCAGCTTGCCCACTCGGATATGATTCTCATCATCTGGACCGAGCTTGAAATAAACATAATGAATAAATTATGTCACAGAAATTCTGAAAAATGTTCTATACTCGTATAAACCTGTACCTACATGTATACAAACAATACTCTGAGTATCACCCGTCCTACTACGTGCCACTACTGTATGTACGTCTGATACAAGCGTGCATGCAAATTTTATGCTACGCGGGACATCAGCCAATCAGATCTGTTTTTGAGAACATTTCCGTCTGGATCGTAATTAATCAGGAAATCTGCACGCATGTGATAGACAATCGTTTGCTGTACGGCGAGTGCGTCTATCACATGTAGACTAGACATGTCGGGTAATACAAAACAAATTACTTGAAATCTACTACTTTAGATTTATATCACATTCTAACGATTCTTCCAACTACAAAATTGAATCTAAATGTCACATTCTAACGATTCTTCCAACTACAAAATTGAATCTAAATGTCACATTCTAACAATTCTTTCAACTACAAAATTGAATCTAAATGCCAGCTATGTGACTTTACAAGTCTAAGCAACCACTCCCCGGCCAAAATCTCAACATCCAAAAATATGATTAAAAAAGTACAAATGAATATCGGCACTTTCTTCGCATTTTTTTGTGTCTTCACAGAGACAACATTATCGGTGATTAAGAAAATGACGTACATAAAATTGAAAAATTGGGTAAACTCTCAAAATCTGCTTCTTTGTAAATGTAACTGTAGGAGATTTTCACCATTCATGTATTGACTACAAAGCCTCCATGTTAATGCATGTAATTTATGTTCAATAATTATATAAAGGATCGCATTTTAGATGCTTGAAATGTTTTTGGTATCTTTCGTTTTCTTAAGTCATTGAAAAGTGAACAGAGAAAATTTGAATAGAGAGAGATTTGAACCAGCGACCTCCAGAACAAGTATCAGAGGTCATTGGTTCAAATCCCCCTCCAGTAATTTTTTCTCTGTTCACTTTTCAGTCAGATTTCCTTGTGGTTATTTGATGATTTTATTTCTTTCATGTAAAAATAAGAGAGTACACTACAGTACCGGTGCTATACCAACTGACATGACTGAGCTATCTCACTCCAGTAAATTTGTGTTTCCTACTTCATTTTTCAACAACTTAAATTTGACACAAGTTTGAAATATATTTTCTGCATTACAGACACACCGGACAGTACATGTAATGTACCATAGGCCTACCACTTACCTCACTGCATTCTATTGTGATGATGAATATTGCATGTGATCTGGAGCTATGCTCGTTCATATTTGTTGACCTACAACAAAACAACAAGCAAATATCAGAAAATCACTTTGCATCAGCTGTTTTCAAAACATTGTAGGTACTATCATAAATGGTCCAGTTGATAGAACAGCTGCGGTCTGTTCATAATTTGATTTGTTAGTTTGTTACTGTTAATTCTTGGGTTTTGATATATATCCTGCGAGAATCGAAACACGTCAGGGCCTCCTAACTCTGAGCAGCATGTAAGAAAGATCCTGCTAGGATAAAAAACATGTCAGGCCCTCCAAACTCCAAGCAAAAAAACCCCAAACCTTTGACATTTTCAGCCAAATTGATCATTGAAAACAGTAGAAAACAGCGAAGTCCATTGCTATGTGAAATTTTGAGGTAATTGTAATTGTGTTGGTTTTTATCTTGGAGATCAAAACTGTTTTCTGTTTTACTCATTTCTGGGAAAAATACAGCATTTCAGGCAGAAATTTTTTAATGGTATGTTTTGTATCAGGCCTTTCTTCATACCCTGTAAGTTATCAGGTAAATCTGTGAACATGTCTGTTTTGTTTTCCTACCAAAGTACATGTATGATAGTAGATTTATAAATGCCAAACTTTATACATGTACATGTAAAAGAAAAAAATACTTGCAATAATGGTTACTTTCAGTTAACCAAATAACAAAAGCACTAGGACAAATGTGGCAATTTCCAAAGAAGATGCTGCATTAAGCATATCATGCTTGTTCTGCATGCTACCCATCAGGCGTGTTATCACACTTACATGTACATGTGCTGTAACATCTTCATCTACATGTACCATGTCTACATCTATTTATCTATTCATTCATTGTTATCTTATTTAGCTCGGGTTTCCCATTCAGTACAAAAAATTGGTTGCTTATTCGGCCTGTAACTTGAATGAATAATAACATACATGTATTGAGATAAAGAACTTACCCAACTGATCTGTTTGTATTGCCAACTGTCATGACATGTTCTATCTCCTTAACACTCTTAGTGACAAACGATGACAGGTCCTGTGCAATAATGCATATGATGGGGAGAAATGGGAAATAATCAGGATTTAAGACCTTTGATTGATGATTGGATACATTTACCACATCTGCATAATATACATGTACCAGGGATGAGATTGACCAATGATACAAATATCTTAAATCAACTGACAGGGGGGCTTACGCAATCTGACATGTCTAAACACTGAAAATCTCCTATACTTTTGTAAACAGCCTGTAAGGAAAACAAATTCTAAAATCCAAAACAAAAAAATCTGAAATCTGAGAAATTTGAGAAATATCATCCCTGATATACTGTATTATACTAGATGTACCACCACCACAGACATTACAAACTTACAATCTCCTAATGAACTACACGTATGACCAGTTTTATGTAGTAATTGATGTACATGTACATGAACTAATGGTGTCAGTATTAAATGTGCATGTATACATATTGTTGTAGTTTAAGTGCACTCATCAATCAACCATGTCGACATGTCTAAAAAAAAACTAACATTTCTGTGAATAAGTGTACATGAACATCAACATCTACATGTATGCGAAACTTTCATCTACATGTACAGTATGCTTCTTGTACAGGACTTATCAAGACACTACTTTCATTGTTCCAATCATTTGCAAAAACAGGGGATACAGTAATAATGATGGCAAATTCTGTAGGCTAAAACTTGGTTGATTCCCTGAAATCATATCAAATGTGCCTTCAATTCCGGCTCATTTCAAAGTTATTGACCTTCAAAACCCATCATATGACATTTATTATTATGAAAAATAGATATAGGATTTGAAGCTTTGCATGGTGAAGTAACATATTAAGAAGGTTTGCGGAGACACCATGTAACTCTTTTCTTACTCTCTCCTGAGGACGACCAGAGTACATTGGCCGGAACGTCAAGACAACTTCTCACTGGGTCTTTTCAGAACCACAAATCTCACAAAAGTGTTACATGGTGTCTCCTCAAACCTTCCTTCTTAAAAATGGATGTGGCCCTAGAAATGTCCGCATCTCAGAATTCAAATTTGTTCCTAGATGTATTCATCAGGGACACAGACACATTAACAGAATTAAGTATTCAACCAATTTTTCAAATTTTTTTTTTAGTGACTAAAGGGAGTTTGCATCCCAGGTCAAAACTAGTGCTGGGCTTTTTATCTGGATATAGGTTAACCGATCCAAATTTAATTACCCGAATACACATTTTTCACTAACCGTTAACCGAAAATAAAAGGGAAAAAAAAACAGAGACTAACGTTTAGCTCATGCTCAACAACCACAAAAGTGTAAACTGTAGAATATAAGTCAGTTATTTTGTAAATTTTTCCAAGTAGAAACACGCTTTTCACTTACTTGATCTATAAAATAACATTGTAAAAAGCATTCCAAAAGTGACGATCACAATGAAGAAGACGTACATGTATACCATAAATCGCACATGCCACGCATGTTGCACGTGGATACATAGGATAACCTGATTTTTTTTGCAATCAGTAACCGGATATGAAATTACCCGATTTTGCCCAGCACTAGGCAAAACATTACAAAGCAAAATGCAGACCAACACTTTGACTGTTTGAACAAAACCAAGAAATTCTAATAATGCTGGGAAGGAAACAATTACTGACTAGAATGCAGCTTGGGAGAGCTGTGTGAGCTGGAGAATCAATACATTGACATTGACATACCTTGACATAAACACCTGTATCTGGTCGCTCCTTCAACTCTAATCTCTTGTTCTGGTCCTTCGATAATAAATCTCTAATTTCCTCCTAAAATGGAAGAACAACAAAATAACATTTTCATTTTACATCTTTGACACTGTTTGATAAACTGAGTACATAATCTACTTGTATTTATAAGCTCATGTACATGATGAGTGTTATGATCTTGATCTTGAGTTGAGGTCAACCGCCACTGACTGACTGTGATCATATGCCTGTCACACTGAGAACACTCCGTATTCAAACACATGTTCGAAGTTACATGTAGAATCAACCACATTTTATAAATGAAAACTGAATTTAACACTCATGGCATGCATGAGGTCTTTTCACACTATTCAAAATCTCGGGGTTGGAACCGGCTCAAACCCAGAGGTTTTTTCCAACCCTTTTCACACTTGAAAAGTTTCAACCTTGAGCCAACCCGGGTGAGATGGCCTACATGTACATGTAACTGGATCAAAATCACCCCATGTAGGGACCTGTGGTCATTTTCACAAAGATTTGCGATTCATCTTTTAGATGAGTTGTTCATGTTTCCAGAGCAGCAATTATTGTGACATCACATGTTGCTTAGCAATTAAGGGTTGAAAATCTCAATCTGGTCTCAAACTGCATTTTTCATTGTGATCTGTGTCGATGAGCACAAAAAATGTATTGTGAATGTTGTGTCTCTTCGATCTGTTTCACTAACTTGCAGGACTGACCGGGGCGCAGGGCTGATCCGTAAATAGTGTGAAATGACCGCAGAGTTAAATAAAAAATATAGAGAGTGCACTCTGCACATGGTGTGTACATTCCACCGTGGCGCCGCCATTGTGTTACAGTTACATTAAAACAAACAAACAAACAAGGGCAAACACATTTGTGCGTTTTGTGCACGTTTTGAGTTTCCTTTTAGCTGCAGCCGGCTAATTAATGAGTAATTAACCACGCGATGTTACTTCTACATAAATGGGTCACCCTCGCGTCACACACAGTGCGTGCAGTTGAATAACATCCGGGTATTTGGACTCTACCGCAGCTGCTCAGTCACCCCACTAAAATGGCGGCAGTGCATCCATGCCGGAGTGCAGACAACACGCACCATGAATATGTAGCGCGCATTCTAGTTTTTTATTCAACTTTATGGAAAAGGCCTACACTGTATTAACCCCTTCCCAAAAACCCAAATATGCATGAAAAGTCAATTTAATATTTTATTCAATGAAAATGCAACTACAAGGGGACAACTCTTAATTTGGTTTGAAGTGCTACAATGTATTTGCAATTGATCGAACTACACAAGTCCCCTAAATGTAGTCTAGTAACACTGACATGACATACAATGTTGATGTTACTATACCTGGTATATTTCAAGGTAAGATGCCCTGACCAAGTATTGCTGGTTCTGTGTTCTGGCTATGTGAGTGAAGATGTGCTCAAATGAATTGGGAATAACCCCCTTCGTCTCTGGATCAGACCTCACACCTGTTCACAAAAGAAAAATTGTTCAAGAATTCACAAATAAACATTGATATCAATACTTCATCTGATTCTCACTCATTGGTTATAAAATTTAATTAATACTGGGTTACTGTAACTACCGGTATTCACTGCATACTGCATATATATGTAAATGTTCAGGTATATCAGAGCTGATATTCCTGTACATGGAGCTGATATTATGGGCCTTTTTGGAACGGAGGCTTAGGCTCAGGCTTAGGCTCAGCTCTGTCATCCATTCATGCTGAAAATATAGGTGGTAGTTTTTCATCGGCGCTGAAGCTATGTTTTCCTTTTCAATCCAGGGAATCTTCCTCCGAGCCGCAGCCAAAAACCTATATTTTTATACCCGTTATTTTTGAATGGATTCACAAAATGGTGCTGGAGCCTGAGCCTCCGTTTCGAAAAGGCCCTATGTCAATCCAATACATGCAGCTACATGTAAATTTATACACGTTTTGAGATTGCATATCCTATCTCACTTAAAAGTGCCACATTTCATGTAAAAAGTTTTGTTGGAGTTGGACAGATTCAATCATTACAGCAAATCTGACTTAATGAGTAATGAACACTGATGTAATGCTGAACGGATGTTGATTTTAAAAGTCCAGAAAAAAAATCCTTGAAGGTGGTAAATTATATGGCTCCAGTATCCAGCAAGACTAGACCAAAATGGGAGACTTCTGAGAACTGGTCTTCAAGTCAACAGCACACGCGCACGCACAACAGCGCAGACTTGAAGAAGTCTCCCATTGGTACTTTATGGAACTGTTCAATGCAGTTTGTATGTTACAATAAGTGTTAATAAAGATTTCTCATGTTTCTAGCACAAATGTATGCGCATGAGATTTAGAACCGTCCTACTTACCTTCCATGGTGTATGTTTTTCCTGTGCCTGTTTGTCCATATGCAAATATTGTCCCATTGAATCCATTCAAGACTGACTCTACCAGACTACGGAATGTTTCATCATATAGCTCCCTCTGTTTAGAACTAAATAAAAACAATACAATTCATCATTGAACAACAAGTATGACAAACGAACCCCCCCCCCCCCCATCCCAAGAAAAAAAAATTGGAAAATTCATAGATGCTTAAGGCACATGTAAGGTCCTGAAGGTAGGTAACTTTGCGGAAATTCCATGAGGCATACATATGTAAATATTTTTTTATGAGCTTGGGTGGCAAAGAGCCAGTTAACTTGACATTTCCACCAGTCTGTTTAGACCAGTCAAATTGTACATACATGTATAGGCCTTTAGGCCTAAAAGTAAATGAGTATAATTCATATCACATAGTGTTTTTGCAAAGGTACAAATATGTTTCTGCCATGCATAGCCAAATCAGAATGATACATGTACATTTTTCAAAATTTCAAGAACATGTACATGTAAGGATAAGTGTCATATGTATACCAGTATACATCTAGGGGACTATTGATGTATTTTAGAAACAGCATGACAAGTAAAGTATATATTAATTAATGAATATATTATAATGAATACAAATTTGTGCCAAAGCAAACAAGTGTACTTGTAATGTGTACATGTACATGTACTTAATACAGTTATTTGTCTTAAACACATTTTAATGTATGGTAAATGATTCCTATTTTGACGACATTGAAAAATAAACAAGATAGACGACAGAAGTCTTTACTTCTGGCATTTGTGATAAATTATACAAAAGCTGCAACTGAAGTCTGTTCCTGGGTCATGTTTATTAGCAAATTCAGCCAATAACAATTACCCATTAGCAGTTTCACACGTACATGGATATAAGCAAAGTGCAGAGGTAGTACATGTAGCAGTGCCTAGCAGACAGCTTAATATGCGGTCTACGCATGCCCACAGGCATTACAGCTAAGATAAGTTGATTTGCTTATAATTCTGGGCACAAACTCTCAAGTACCTTGACTCAGAAAGTGAATTAGGCAGTACACACACCTAGCCTCAAGCTACATGTACAAACCAAGTACACACTGTACAACATGTAGGCCTACATGTACATGTACACTCCATGTACATCAAGTATTTCAGCAAGTGAGGACTTTATGAAGCAAAAATACTGGGCCACAAAAGAAACACAAACGATGGGTCCATTCAATTTATTGAAGGTTATGTTTTGGATTTTGACATTTCATTGCGACTGTTAAAATTAATCTAAATCAAATTCAACAAATATGATAACAAGAGCAACACTCAAGTCAGAAACATTGTACCAAATTTGATTGAATTTGATTAATTTCAACAGCCGCAATGAAGTGTAAAAAAAACATGCTAATGAATTGAATGGACCAATCACTTGCGTTTCTATTATCAGTCTGTTTATGGCTCAGTATGTATGTTTGGTGCTGTATGCAGTCTCAATATTTAGCAATACCAAGTGCATTCAATTCAGAAATGATGAAAATGTCACTTATTATCATTCTGCAAATATTTAAAATCATAAATAATGAGAGACACTAATTCAAATAAGGTCAATGATCTGAATAACAAAAGGCAAAATTGTGAAAGTTTGACTTCCTTAATTTTAAATATAAACTAGATGATGTGCACACAGGAAATTAGTAAAATGAAGCACTTAAGAATGGATAAGTAAAAAGATATTTTCAAAATCAACTTCATCTATGTATTTGTGCTCCCATCATATTTCATTTTTTTGATGCCAGCATGATACTCATGTTCAATTTTGTTAATGTAAAAAATAAGAGTTTCTTTGCATAAAAATGATTTCCTTCACAAATTCAAAGTTTATTCCAACCTTTTTTGTACCTGTACGCCATGTACATGCATGTGACAAATAGCACTGTATTTACCAGTATACGCATAATGCCATCCTTAAAAAAATAATATATCTGTAGGATTGCAGTCTACAGCTGTTTGTGTAACAGTAATTACGTTGACCACCTGTGAGGCTGTGATGGACTGATTTTTGCAGAATGAAACAAGCCATGAAGTCAAATCCAATGACCAGCCCAGCTGACCACCTACTGTCTGACTGTAGCCATCATATAGTAGGCCTGGCCAAAATTCATTACAAATTGACACGCTTCACTGGCATATCATCTATGCAAGAGTGCATTACATGTATGTACTTGTCATGCAAGGACTCAAACTTTGTACATTACAAATTGTGAAGCCAATTCCCCATTGATTGGCCTTGCTGGGAGCTGTGATGGATTCATACATGTAGCTGCTTACAGGGATAGATTGATCTTATCCTTGTACTGAGCCCACTGGACTGATGCTTCCATCCAACCATTGACTGATCATGCACTGGTTTGCATTCTCAAACTATTGTATGACAGGTGATAGGATATGGACAGGCATGACAGGTGGAATAGAGTGATAGAGATCTACAATATTGAACTTACTGTAGTACATGTACACATTGTAAATTTGTACATGAATGAGTACTTTGAGTAGATCATGATGGTTAGAAGGGACTTGAGGCTGTTGTATTCTTTTAACATTAAAGATAATATCATACTTTGGTTTTTATCAAAGAAATAGGCCTACAGATTCATGGGCAAAAATATCAAGGCAGATACAGTAACAGTCATCTGTCAAAATTTCAGTTCCATACGGTGGCACTGGCCACTTTTTGAGAAAACAGTGAAAAACAGCCACAGTACATGTATTTCTAATAAGTCTTTTCTCTTTTATTTTTGATCTTTTAAAAGATCAAACAGATTTTTGGTCGTTGTTTTACCATTTCTGGAAATACAGTACATCATTTCAGGTGGAACATTTTTAATGGTAGGTTTCTACTAGCATCATCTTCATACATGTACCCTGAAAGTTATACCTAAATCTGTAAACAATTCTGTTTTGGTTTCTTTTTGAGTAAAATGAATTTAAGTCAGTTGTGTTAGGAAATAATAATCATACTTAGGACAATTACATGTAGTAACTGCTTTTGTGCCCCAATGGCATTTTCATAATGTGTAAATGTTTTACACACTGACACTACGTCAGAAGTTAACTGTCACAAATAGAGAGTCACATTATCTGATATGCGGTTATGTCCCAGATTGGGCCTGCAAGGTAATGTAGTTTCATGCAGTAAACCTTAACAGGTTTATGCAAAGAAAGACAACATGCTATTTAAAATTTCATTGATTTTTTTAAAAACAAAACAGCTAACATAAAACATTGTATCCTACACAATAGTAACCACTAACCGGAATTTTCAGAAATGTAAACTTGACATTCCATAATTGCTACTTACTTCCAATCATAGACAGAGTCAAAGGTGAATTGCTTTGGTGGTTCCACAGATGATTTAGGATTTCTAACGGAGACGACTCCACGAGGTACATCCATATCAACCACTCGATCAAAACCTTCCTTGGTTTCTTTAGAGTTCATTGGTCGACATCGAACAACCACTTTGACAGACTCTGCCTTCTTAGACTGTTGAGAGAAAATAATTTGGTTTTTTAAATCAAGGACAGATACAGTACATCAAAAGGCTTGAATTTAACGGAGGCCATGGGATTCGTTGCCCTGGTTCTTGGCCTCAGTGCCCCCTTCAAATGTTTCCATCTATATGTATGATTTTCCAACGGAAGTGCCCCTTACAATGGAAAAGTGACCTTGCCCCTTTCAGAACCAAATTCAAGGCCTGGTAGTGTACATGATAATGTTGACTGGAATCCTTGAAGCCAATATGACTGATACTTGCATGCTCTTAAGGGCAAGCTACAACAGAGGTTGCAATCCCCAAAATACAATATACTGTACATTTCTAACTCGTTTATCATCCAGATTATATCAGGCCTGGGAGGCCATCGCCAGCTGCTAGGACAGATGTCATACACGTAGATACATACATACATGTATACATGTATGTACATGTACATGTATGCCAGGGATGTGAGTGGCCACACAAAACGACCCTTTTGTTTAATCCTTGTTTCCTGTCCTGTCTTCATGTTATCCCTTGGTTCAGTGACTTTGTGATATGTGCCCCTTCCTTTCCCATGGTCCTTGTGTATAGTGTAATTATGTAAATTAGAAGATTAGAGTCATGTGCTTGGGAGTTTTGTGTAGATGGTATTAGCCAGAGGAGTTTTGTAGTCAGTTCAGCAGAGAGCAGAGTGTGATACAGTCCTCTTGTTTTCTCTTGCTTGTGTATTCACTATTTTCTGGTTGTTTTACCTGAGTTTTGATTTTCTGTGTTGATTTTGATTTGCTGCTGTTTTGCTGAGTTTTGGTTTATAGTTTTGGTTAGTTCTATTGTTGGTTTTTTTTTCATCTCAAAGGTTTTTTTTGCTTTTGGCTGGTTTTGATTTTGTGTTTCTATTTTTTTTGTTCCAAACTTTGACTATTTTTAATAAACAGTTCGCGTCTTGTCCTTCAGATCCTTGGTTTGTTTAGTGTGTCATTTTTCCAGGTTACATTTTTTTAATTTTTGGTGGAGAATCCGGGTAAGGACTGTCGTTTAGGAAACGTAGCCAACTGTTTGTTTTTGGTGGTCAAGTTTGAGGTCTTTTTCAGTTTTTTTTGTTGGTCAAACTCAGCATTCTTGTAGTATAGTCGGATCAGTACATGATGATAGACACAGTTCAACCAGTGGTGTTGACCACACTTCAGCTATGTGGATTCGATCCAATTCCTGCTCCTACATGGACACATCAGATGGCTGTAGAAGATGGATGTCGAGCCTCCCAGCAGTGCAGTATGTGTGTCACGGTGATGAGGGAACAAGCCTGTATGCAGCAAATCATCATGAGGCAAGCCGAGCAGTTGAGGCAATTGCAAGGAATGATGGCCAAGACTCTTGGAGAGCAGAGGCACCATGCAGAACAGTTCTTGCAACCTGCCAGAAGTGCCAGCCCAAGTACAGCCAAGCCAGCCACAACGATGAATGCACACCTACACCTACGCCCAACACCAGTGCATGCCAAACCACTGAAGGATGAGGACTTGGAGAAGCGACCGTCTTGCCAGACCAGATGTGGAGTCGACAGCACAAGTTTGAGGACGGCGCAGCACAGCGACCGGGACATCAGGAGAGTGATCGAGTTGAAGTCGAGCTGCTGGAGAAGGCCGTGTCCGAGCAGAGTGGAAAGGGAGCCTGCAATGGTGCAGAAGTTTGTCCACCTGTGGGAGCAACTGGAGGTGAAACAAGGGATCCTGCACTTCACGAAAGGTGGCCGACAAGATGGTGCAGATCGATCTATACCTGTACTTCCATGGAAGTTGAGAGAAGTGGTGCTCAACAGCCTACACACGGACATGAAGCAACTGCATTATGGACAGATCCTTCATCGAGTTCGGGAGCTGTATTACTGGCCCAACCTCCATAACGAAGCGATGGGCTACATGAGGAAACATCTCAAGACAATCCGACCAGTCGCATCTGCCCACGTCATTCCACCTCCACCAAGGTTTCGAGACTATGATTGAACAATGATGAACTTAATACCGCCTCTGCAGTTCTATGAACTTGAACAATGAACACTTACTTCAGATGTATTTTGCTTTTGTTTGTCGCATTTTCATTGGCAGATGAATTTGATTTATTGCCATTTTGTATTTTTTCATAATTTGTATTATTCATGTGTCTTATTTCTCCATACAAGTATAAGGTTTTATTTTTTTGTATTGCTGAGGACAGCAATGATTTAACCAGTGGTGAGTGTAGGAGAGGGAATTTGAACATGTATTTTTTATTAGATTTTAACCATTATTGTGTGCGCATAGAAAAGACTGGGCTGTTTTACCAGAGATCATATTTTGTTGTTGTTGGAAACTTATTTTGGTTTGGCCTTGAAGACTAGTTTTAAGGAATTGTTTTATTTTTATTTGCCCTGTTTCTATATTATTTCTATAAGGATTCAGTGTTGTTGAGTTTTATAATGCCTTTCAGAGTTGAGTTTTATCATGCCTTTCAGTGTTTAGTTTGATGACCCTTTTGTTTAATCCTTGTTTCCTGTCCTGTCTTCATGTTATCCCTTGGTTCAGTGACTTTGTGATATGTGCCCCTTCCTTTCCCATGGTCCTTGTGTATAGTGTAATTATGTAAATTAGAAGATTAGAGTCATGTGCTTGGGAGTTTTGTGTAGATGGTATTAGCCAGAGGAGTTTTGTAGTCAGTTCAGCAGAGAGCAGAGTGTGATACAGTCCTCTTGTTTTCTCTTGCTTGTGTATTCACTATTTTCTGGTTGTTTTACCTGAGTTTTGATTTTCTGTTTTGATTTTGATTTGCTGCTGTTTTGCTGAGTTTTGGTTTATAGTTTTGGTTAGTTCTATTGTTGGTTTTTTTTTCATCTCAAAGGTTTTTTTTGCTTTTGGCTGGTTTTGATTTTGTGTTTCTATTTTTTTTGTTCCAAACTTTGACTATTTTTAATAAACAGTTCGCGTCTTGTCCTTCAGATCCTTGGTTTGTTTAGTGTGTCATTTTTCCAGGTTACAAAAACACCAAGGAAAAAAGCTGAAATTTAAAAGTTCAAATACTTTTGTACAGAGAAGGAATACAAAAATGCCGAATTCTTAGTTCAAATCTAAAATAAATATATCAAAATACAGATTAAAATCCGAAGTCTCACATCCCTGATAATTATGTACATGATACCCCCAGCCCCCCAAAACTGAGGAAAAGTCAAACCATATGCAATGTACTGTACCTGTGCTGCAATCTAAAGGCGGGGCCCAATTTTATGGAATCCGTTACCATTAGCAAGAATTCTTCGCTTACGGTAGCAGAATTTTTGGGGTTACGGTTAGCGTATTACACGGAAGAGTTTACCTTTTGGTAATGGTAATTAAGCAAGGAATTTGTGCAGAATGCATACGACAGCCCGTTAGCAGAAAATGATTGCGGTTACCCTAGAAATTCTTCGCTAACCGAGAGTCTTGCTTACGGATTCCATGAAATAGATTCCACGCGTAGCGGAGTCCGTTAGCACAAAAATAGGCCGTAACGGATTCCATGAAATTGGGCCCTGGCTAAGCCATACTGTACTCTGTACTCTTCAAGTAATAAAAGTGTGCAAGTGTTCTCAGACAGGTTGAAACATACATGTAATGTATCAAATCTTGCCAGTCATGCCAGTAGGCCAAAATTAAGCACTTGTTATTGTGAATTATTGCGAAGCAGCAGGCAAAGCAATCTTAGTCTGACATGTTTCACAATCCTCCTTTATTAGCAAAAAACCTGTAAAAGCAATTGATCAGAATCATGAAAATGCATGCACTTGATAAGAGACAAAATCAGTTGGTGTCATGTTGAAGCTATGTAATGTCTGGTTTGGGTATGTATTGCAAAGTACAAAAATACCAACAGTTGAACTGAACTGAAGCACATTTAGTACATAAGTACGGCAGTACATACATGTGCAGATGTAGGGTGGTCTGCAGTAACACCACAGTACATACAGAGAAATGAAATGTTTACAAACATACATGAATCTACAGGACTTACCATTTTGATGCAGTGTTATGTTATTGCACGTGATAATGGTTGGGACATGTCATCAGTCCTATTGGCCTCGGCAGCAATTCTAAACATGGAGAAAAAATGACAACATTTTTAGAAAATTTGTCAATATAACTTCACACTGCTCTGTAAAAATAAATATCCAAAACTTTCATTATTTTACTTATTTGTTGTGGACAAATTTCTTATATGTTGAATATGTCTTCACAGTGAAATTCTAAAGATCTCTTTACAAGGTTTTCACATTTAACTGATATTTTGAATTATCTCAAAAAGGAGGAATTTCTAAATTACAATTTTCCATTGCAACGAGAAGTATTTCATATAAGGGACATTAATTCGCAAGAAATTTGAACCCAGGAAAGTGATTCTGGTTCAAATGGGAGCGATTTCAATTCTGCTCTTCAGAGAGTGTTCAATTAGCATAAGAGAATAAAGCCATGTCTTCACAGACAAATTTGTTAATTAATTTACAGTCATGAATGTTAATTATGTTACAATCACACTGTACACGTACATGTGTGGAACTGTGTCGAGAATAATATTTACCAGATGGAGGTCTTCTTAATGCAATTAAGATGTACACGAAACTGCCAAATCATACTTCAAATAGATTATAAAATGAATGAAGGTAAAGCTGTGCGTGCTCACCATACAGGTAGTACGCATTACATACAGTAGGCCTAAGACAAAAATGTCCTTCATCAATGATTGTACCAACAATTAACTGTGTATACATGGTATATTATACCAGACAGAGAATTCCAACCAAGAGAAGCAGCGCACAAACAAACAAACTAAACTCTGGGATGGCTCTCTTCTACTTCTTGGCAAGGCCAGTGTAGGCCTACATCATACATATGCCACTGTATGTTTACATAATTTATAAGAACAAGCCGCAAGCTTACTGTAATCATACTATAGCCACATTTGGAATTTAAGTGGAAGGGTGGATATACAGTGTACATGTAGGCCTAAATATTACCGGCGTTTGCACTTCCACTTTTCAGATTGGGAAATTTTTATTTGAAACTTTGAAAGGGCATGGACATGTACATGTAATATTTTTAATTTGTGATTTCTGTTTGTCTTTATCCATTCAGCTGGATGCGATCAATGTTTAATTTTCACTTTTTAAATGCTGAATATGAAGACATTAACAAATTAATTGTTTTTTAAATTATTATTTTACACTTTGTATGTCAATGTACATGTACTGTCATGGCTGTACAAGCCTCTATGTGCAAGCAGATGAACAGTAAGCAGAAACAGCTTTCACTACATGTACCGGTACATGTGATTGGCTGATGTCATATTATGAAACAACCTTCGCTCACTTAAAAAACCTGTGGGCTTATTTCATAAAACCGGTAAGCACAAAAATTGGCAAAGGTAGTATCATGTACTTTGGTTTTTGTGAAAGAAATACAGATTCATGGGCAATGGAAGATACAGTAAAAGTAATCTCAAAAGTAAATTTCAGTCCCATACGGTGCCAACTTTTTGAGAAAATCATGAAAAACGGTCACAGTATTTCTTAAGTCTTCTCTGTTTTATGTTTGATCTTTTAAAAGATCAAAAAGATTTTTGGTCGTTGTTTTATCCATTTCTGGATAAATACAATGTACACCAAACAGGCGGAAATATTTTAACGGTAGGTTTCTACCAGCATCATCTTCATACTCTGAAAGTTATATGTAAATCTGTGAACATTTCTGTTTTGGTCTCTTACCAAAGTATGATACAACCTTTAATAAAAAACACCTGGGTTAACAACCAAATTTCCATGTGTTGTGTATCACTTGTGATTGTTCTTTGGCTGTTGTTCGCTGACCATGAATATCAAATGGAATTTTTAATGGTGGTTTATTCTAATGGGCGAGACATTTTTGTGCTAAGCAATTTTTTTGTGCTTAAAAGTTTTATGAAATTGGCCCCTGGCCACTGATGTCATTTCAAATGTCTAGTTCCACCACGATTGCACTTTGTAGACCAAAGAAGTACAGTTACATGTAGTATGAGGAAGGAGTCACTTTGGATATGTTGGAAGTGGGATGTGCAGTACTGTAAAGTCTGTAAGTGATATTGCTATTTTGATGATTTATTGAATTTTTTAGTGTACAAGAAAGTGTGAACTGTACTTCATCGCATTTTCAAGAAGACTCCACTGGTGTAACCTGCTACCCAGCATACGCAGCTGCTGTACTTTTTGTATTCTACAAAAAATTGAATAGAGTCAGTGTACAGAGTATATTGGTTAATTAAAGATGTGATCCTGCACATACACACTGTACATATGTAGAAGGTACATGTGTACATATACATGTACTTTATGTATGGAATCCCACAAAAAGACACCAACCGCTACTCATAACCGTCCAAGGCCATCAATATTAAAAAACGGCTTTAAAAAGTCTAATTTCAGTATCAAATAAACTGAACTGGGGATCATAGAATGAATTTTCAACTGATTTCACTAAATGTATCCCATATCAACATATCCCATATCAACATATCCCATATCAATATGTAATCTTGCTTTATTAGGAGGGCCTGACTCGTTTCGATCCTAGCAGTTGGGATCGAAACGCGTCAGGCCCTCCTAACTTAAAGGTAGTTGGTTTTTATCAAAGTAATAGAAATTCATGGGCAAAAATACCACAGATCCAGTAACAGTCATCTGTGAAAATTTCAGTCCCATACGTTGCCCACTTTTTGAGAAAGCAGTGAAAAACAGCCACAGTCTTTCTTAAGTCTTTTCTCTTTTATTTTTGATCTTTTAAAAGATCAAAAAGATTTTTGGTCGTTGTTTGACTAATTTCTGGATAAATACACCATTTCAGGCGGAAAAATTTGAACGGTATGTTTCTACATGTACATGTACATGTACCAGTCACCATCTTCATACCCTGTACATGTAAGTGTAAGGTATACATGAATCTGTGAATATTTCTGTTTTGGTTTCTTACCAAAGTATGATACTACCTTTAAAGCATTTGATATATTTCAAGTCATTTTGGCTGATGAGCAGTTTGCAGCAGTTTATTACTTATATTAATATGTAATCTTGAGGTAAATGCACTGAAATTCCCTTACAATAAGGCAATGGTATACATACATGTACTTCATCAGCAACAATGCAATAGACAGGTTTTCTAAATCATCTGATTATGATGATACATGTACATGTACAGTGTAGGTGTAAGGGCAAGATGAAACAGCTGGACAAAATTAGGGCAGTGCAATATAATGAAAGCGTAAACTAATTTGATAAATTAAATCAGATTGCAGAAATATCACGTTAATTAAATCTCCAACCCTGATCTGCCCACTGATGTTTTCAATTCCATTGCAAGTACATGTATGTGAACAATGCCTTTACAATGTTATACACAAATGTACACATTACACTGTACGTGTAGAGTGTACAGTACATGTAGGCCTATGTGCTCGGCCAGTTTGGCTTTTATTCTCACATGTACACATATGTATGTAATACACAATTGGAAAAACAAAGCCAGAAAGAAATTTCAAAAATATAAAAAGAGAATCTGCTTAGTATATTATTTTTGTATAACCCCTCCCCCAAGTAAAACAATATGCCTGATGACTGGTCAATTCAAGATGATTTTATTGAGCGAAGTTCCCTGCTGACATTTACATGAACACGTAGTGACCAGATAACTAGGTCCAGCTGTCAAAATGTCAAATTGTATACAAACATGATACATGTACGTACAATGTATGCGTACGGTACATGTAGGATGCATAGTAGTGAAAACTAGTGATAGTACATACATGTATGTACATCCAGTATGTTACAATTTTTAATGGATAACAACAACCACAGTCTAGATAATAGTAAATACATGTATTAACTTTTTTAATTTCGACTTTTTCCCCAAATTACTACGAGAGTGGTTATGGCTTCTGACTGCCAAACGAGAAATTAACAAAGATACAGTGTAATTGACTATTAGGGACACCATTATACATGTAGTGCTGGATAGCTCAGTTGGTACATGTATACTGTACATGTACAGGTACAAGAGTGCCGGTACATGTATCTATACATTCTGGAGATTGAAACATGTAGTTTGAATCGCGCTCCAAATTTTTCTTCGTTCACCATGTTCACTGTTCAGTGTTGAATGCATTTAGATCGTTAAGTCATAACAGACTGTTACCTACATGTAAAGGCCTATACCTTAAATATTTTACTGGTAAATGCATGATTTATATGGCATTATCAATGTCATGATCATGAGAGAATGTTACACTGTAAACATGGTAAATAAAAATGTATATAGGTCCTACATATAAACGTTCACGTACACAGGGACGATTAAGGGTTTTTATATCTTTATTGCCATGTGGAATACACACATGTAGGCCTACATATTTTGAAAACATATGCATATGGGGACATGCAAATGAATGTGTTGCTGAATCCATAATCTTTGACTCTGAATATTATGAAATGGTAATTGTACCTCATTCCCATTATAAGCCTCATGCAAACTGTGTTGTGATTGGCTAATTAATGACAGTCCATGTAATTACATGGTTCAGTGAGTACAGCTCATCAGGAGAAATGAGGTCACTCATACAATCCTCTGCCCATTAACAATATCCTTGTACACATCTAGGCATGTACATGTACATTGTACACAGTAGGCCCATATACATGTACGGTAGATACATGTAGGAACCTGCATGCATACTGTATACGTGTACTGTATGCCATGACTTGAGAGGGGCCCTGACTTCATTACCATGCTTACTGGATTGATCATTGTAGTTAATCACTCATCTCAATGAGAATTGGAGAGCTGACCATTGTTTTATTTTTTGACAAAGAAATGCAGATTTATGAGCAAAACTGTCAAGAAAAAATACAACAACAGTCATCTGAGAAATTTCCAGTCCCATACAGTGCCAATTTTGTTTTTAGAAAACAGTGAAAAACGCCCACGGTATTTTAAAAATCTCTTCACCGTTATGTTACTTTGATCTTTTATTATATCAAAAAGATTTTTGGTCGTTTTTTTTTTTACTAATTTCTAGATTAAATATGTACCATTTCAGGCGGAAAAATGTCAACAGCATGTTTCTAGTTTCTACTAACACCATTTATATCCTGTACATGTCAGTTATACCATATATATGTAAATCTGTGAACATTTCTGTTTTGGTTTTCTACCAAAGTATGATATTGCCACCTTTAACACCCAAATCACCTCAAGACCTCCTGATGGAAGTAATTCCTCAGGGGAAGGGGTCCATTTCACCTGCCTTGAGGCCTTTTCACACTATCTCCTTTTCAATCCGTGTTGAAACCAACCCGGATCCACCCTGGTTCAACCCGGCAAGTTTTTGAACCGGATCAAAGAGAAGCAATGTTCACACTACATTTATTTCCTCCGAAATGCAGTTTGGAACCGGGTTGAGATTTTCAACCCTGTTCCTTACCAAGGTTGATTTCGATCTGGCTAGGCCATCCTACCCGGGTTGTAAATTTATGCAATTTGACAATTTAAGACACTACATTTGTACCAACACAGGGCTGGATATATGTACAATGTAGGCTTAGTTCAGAGAGCACTAGTACAGCATCCAACCTCGCTGCCTCAGTCCATTAATCAAGTCAGTTTCCCTTGAGATTTCTTTCATAATTTTTTTTAAATCTAAATCATTAGAAAAGCTGTATCCTCTTAAACTGATCTCTGATCTCATCTCTTAGGTATGCAGCTAGGGCTGCGCTAATGCTGGGAGCATCCTAAATGACCCTTGGGATGTACACTGTACAGTACCATGTGTGTGGTTTCATGGCTTATGATTAACACAGGTACAGTACATTTTGTTTAAAATAAATGGCGTGTACAATGCTGGTAAAGGTGACGGAGCAGCACTCACACATTGTCTAATCCAGTATGTACGAAATAATAAATCTGTGAAAATTTGACCTCAATCAGACAGATCCGAGTCCTGACACACGCCTGAAAAAATAGCCAAAACAGGACTCAATTTTTCTTTAAAAACATAGGGCCTAAAGAAGGATTTTTGATTTTGCCAAGACCAAAAATGATTTTGGTGTTTGGTTGTACTCTTTCTGGATAAATACACCATTTCAGGCGGAAATATTTTAACAATATGTTTCTACCAGCACCTGGGTTATGTACAAACTTGCATATTGGGGCCGATACACCAAAATATCTATACGCACTTTTTTAGCCCTAATAACTTACATGTAAGCACATTTACAAGTATATTGTTTTAGCAAGGACTGGCCTTTATTCCTCGATCTTGAATTAGGTGTATTTGACCAATTGCAATGCGCTGGTATCTTAACAACAGCTTAAATTATCTCTTGTATTTGAAGCCCGAAACATCGAAAATTAACGTTTCATGTACATGTAGGAAAAATTACATCCGACAACCATTATGGCACCACGACGTACGTTCATTCCTCGTGCACCATGATCAGTGCAGTGCGTATAGTCCAGTTCACAATTCAGCAACATGTTACACAGCTAACACCGCTTCATAGCAAACAAGATTGACTTTACATGTACACGTACAGACGGTGTTAGCCCTTGTGATAGCTACTGTACAGGGTGTCCCCCAAAAAACGCAACACTTTGCGAGTTTGCGTCGAAACTGTTATATGAAAATTATACTGTTTGTCACTTCAAGATTCAGATATGTGATGCAGCCATGTCTTGGCTATCAGTATCACCATGTAGAATTTGAGCAAAATTGGACTGAAATTTTGTGGAAAAAAACTAAGACTGAATTACCCAACTTCAAAACCCAGTTTTCATCTTTCTTTCATACACATAATGTGTGTATTGACCACTATGCGTGTTATTCTTGCAAATTTGTTTTTGAGGACCACTCTTTCAATTGGTCATATTTTCGGCAATTTCGTATAGAAGTGTATATTTTTACTACGACATGTACGAGTTGTATTCTGACACAGCGGTACTCAAGAACAAGGCATTGTCAAATGATCCCCGGAAGTAATTTGAAGCGCCCTCAAGCGTTCAAAAATACAGCGCATTGATAAATTTCATTTTGTTAAATTGTCACGGATGTACACCTGTACAAAGAGATTTCTTTACAATATGCAAGGGGATTGCAAGAATAATAAAAACCAAGTAAATAAAAACCATGACGGCACAAAGACAACATGAAAATTACGAGTGGATGACAGCAGCGAACATACAAGTTGTTTGCCAAACCATGTGCAGGATGAAGCAATGTTCACCGCAGGGAACCAGCGATATTTTGATGGACATGAGAGGGCGCCTTACATGTATGTGCGTGCGTTACATAGTAGTTTTTTTTGCACACAATTTTTTATTTGGTATTTTATGATGTCAGCTATTTTTTTGCCGCCCAACATCTGCCTTTTTCCTCCCTGACTCCATGCAGCCAATAACAAAATTTGTGCTATGTCGGCACTTTGTAACAGTCACCATGGTAACCAATCAGCGGAAGCCTTGCATGAACGAAACCCATGCTGCAGTTTAGCCACATATCCTATCATGTGTACTGTGTATGGTAACCACGTATAGCTGTAACATTACATGAACGTACAGTTGGTTAGGCCGTAGTCGGATCGCATTGGCCCGGTAATGGAATATTTGTTTGGATACATGTACACATAAAAATGTACATGTACATGTATACGTAGATGTACTGTGGGCTAAACTTTGTGCATGTTGCACAAAATGTTGTGACCAAAATCCTTTTTCATATCATCAGCCAAGGTAAATTGTCTGGAAATTACAGTAGCATGGACTTTGGTTTGATTTTTGAAGAAAAAGGGTTGTTTTTCGAAACGAATCAACAAAATGGAATGCCTCCGTGGTTTACAAAGAGACATAAGAGACTTTGCAGAAGGAAGGAATGATATTACCTCAAAGTACCGGTAGTCAAGAAAAACACTAAACAATGCTGGGAACAGTTTAAGACAATCCGAACCAAGGTTGACGAGGAAAGTTCTCCGTAGAGCAAACAGAGACTATGTCGCCAAATTTTCCTCTTCTGAAGACACCAAGAAATTTTTGAATTATCAGATCTCAAAGAAAAGATAATTCAAACTCTGAAGATCAGGTATGAAACAATTGTTGATGATCAGTTGAAGGCCGCAAAACTTGCAGACCAGTTCCAGAGTGGTTGCCTCTACTACATGTACAGTACCACCTAGCCCATACCATGATTTGCCCGACTTAAAATGTAGAACTATATAACTACCATGACTACAGATGGTGTCAAGAACTTACTCCAATCCATTCAGGTCAATAAGGCCATAGGACCAGATGAAATATCAAATGCTGCCCTGAAGATTGCTTCTTCTGAACTAGCCCCTGCATTATTTAAAGTCCATTTTTCAACAGAGTCTAGACCTCCTTTTTATAGCTCCATGCTTCTACAGTAAACTAAACTCACCTAAATACGACTCTTCATCAATAGGGGGTTTCACACTAGACAAATTCCCCGGAGAATTGGTGGGATGTTGCCGGGGTATTTTGTCGGACCTTTCATACTACCAATGAAATCCCTGGGGAATAGCTTTTCCCCAGGGAATGTTTACCCCTGCTTGGTAGTAGGGTTAAAGCTGAAATCCCCGGGGATTTCCCTTTTCCAGGGGAAGAGCAACTAGTGAAATAGTGTCCCCGGGAGTTTCTATGGGTCTAGTGTGAATGGTTGCTGGGGTGTTGGTGGGGTAAACTAAAAATTCCCCGGAATTCCCTGGGGATTTATTTCCAGGGGATTGACTCTGCAGTGTGAAAAGGGCTTATTGGGTCTGGGTACCAGCTAACCTGAGTGAACTAAACTGAGATAACCCCGTTAAAAAAGAGAGTTCAACGCCCAAGTTACTTTACTTGGTCTAAGTAGCCTGCAGTTATCGGTTTTCGCTCGGATAACGGGAAAGTTTCTCAAAAATGGAAACGAAATGGAATATCAGAAAATCACTCCTCACACCTTTCAACTGGACACTTCCAGATTAATATCTGTAAAAATCCTCGAAGTTCAAGTCTTTTCTTTGAAAATATTGTCTGTCGTTTACAGGGACACCAATTCCACTATGTACATTGAACGTGACGTCATGTGTTTTCACCCCCTTGGCTGAGCGGCAAAATTCATTGACATCGGAGTAGCTACATGTATGGCACGGCAAGACACTCAAAAACGGCTGGAATATTGTCCTGACTCGATTCTTCTTACTGGGTCAATTGAGTTTGTTTTAAAAAGGTTCTAAAACTGTCTTGATTCCAAGATTGTGAAATTACAGATAATTTATCAACAATATCATTCATGACACATTTAATCGCAATTCATTGTATTTGTCTTATGAACTTCTTACATTAAAAAAATAATAAATAAAATTCAATCTAATTTTTTATCGTGATGCGAAATATTATCACAGCATTTTTTATAATATCTGGCATCATTATGAGAGGCCTAAACATGGATACATTACAGGCCTCAAATTAAACGGCAGCCACGACGGCCATGGCCGTCGATGCCCTTCTTACTGGCCGTGGTGCCCCTGGAAAAATTAGCCTCTTCACGGCCACAAGTTGCCGAGCCCTTTTTCTGTGATGGCCGTCGTGCCCTTTTTCATCTTGACAATGTTGTTATCGTCGATGGTAAATAATTCACCAAACCTTGAACGGTGCGAACAACCGCAGCTGACTGGCTGGCACGCATGGCCGGCGGCATGGGCCGGCCCGGCCGAGCGCTACTTCACCGTTCATGCCACATACACACATCGTACGTACATTGTGTACTGTACACATGTTGATGACAGATGTACATCATGTGTACATGTACAGAAAGCTTCCTGTCGACGCACGTGGTTGAGCTGGTGCACTTTGCGCGGAGTACCAGTATCATGCATGGGAAATTCAATGGCATGGCGTGATAATAGTTTACGTCTATAACATTGAGGAAGAAATATACTCGCACTCGCAGTGCGACCGTTGATTTCGGAAGGATTTCACGATGTTTCTAGTCAGCCAATAAGACAAAAATGACTGACTGAAATTCAAGTAAGATTTGGCTGATCAGGAAAATGCGATTTTTGGTACTTCGGAATATTTTACAGGGATCTCGCAACTAAAATTACATGCGTACATCGGTGCATGGAGGAAGGAAGAATGATCGGTGTAACAACACTCAGTACTTCAACCGTGTTACATTTTCGCACGTGTTCGATGTCGGGATTTTAAAAATGTTTTTCTTTATTTTGGGAGTCACAAAAGTATGTAATTGTTCGGGAATTCATTTATCAGAACACCGAATCCCGACCGAAAAAACTTGGTCGGGTTCCGGAACAAAAAAAATCAGAGATGACTCAGCCTTAGTTTATAGCAAACATTTTCACTGAATTTTGATACATTTGGGAATGAAATTCTGAGTTCATTTATATTCGTTCGTTTTTATAGAATATTTCGCTATAAATATTATTGAGGGAGTTGAACTTCAAGTCAAGTCCACAGATGCATTCAAACGGCAGACCATACACATCATCGACACCATTCTCTCATGTATTGGCATAGATTTTTACTAAGAAGTTTAATAAAAACAAGTACATGGTACATATAGGTTTAGTGTGAGTGTACACTGTACTGTGATTATTGTTTCTTAACCACAGTTCTTCCTAAATAAAACAACCTACAAGAACCTGAGAAAATCTTGTTTCTTTATGTTATTTCTTTGTGGCCTCGGTGCCCTTTTTTCAATACCCGATTTGGCCTTGGTGCCCTGCCTCATGGCCTTGGTGCCCTTTAAAATTTGGCTTCATTCAAGGCCAAAGTGGCCGTGCCCTAAAAATTGTTAAATTTGAGGCCTGCATTAGCTTATCAAAGTTTAAAGTTAAAAGGAGAAAAACAAAACACTGTCACTCCGCTTTGACACGTTTGAGAAAGACTAGTTAAATAAAACTTTTGTCTCATTGGCACGCCATAAAAACCCAGATCACAACAGGGTCACATGACCTGCCGTCTGACATCGGAAGAATGAAAGTTGCTTTTAAAGCAGACGACAGTTTAGTTTGGAATATGACCACAGATTGTGTCTTTTATAAACGTTTGAACATTTACCTTAAAATGCATTATACATCCAAAACCACATTAGTATTTTAACTTTTGAGTATCACTCACGACTGGAAACTTTATTCTCAACATCCTGAATATCGGAGATAGCCCTGAGTGTAGTCATCACTTCAGGGATACTGATCACAAAGAATCTCACAGGGTCACACGGTAAACAAGAGTCGGATTTGGGGAGCGAAAACACATGTAGGCCTAGGGTGAAAACACATGACCGGACGATATGTTTACCCCATAATTTCCCTCAAAAACCAAAACTCTGCCCTGAGTCATGTGAGTCAGTGAGTGTTTCCACAAAATGAATCCTGTAGTGTACTGTAGCTATTCTGAATGGAGACAGAGTAATCTAGTACTAGTAGGCCTAAGGTAAGCTTTTTAAGTGGGGCCCGTCCCCAACTTTACAACAACATGCCAGACATGCCACTATTGCCAGATGAAAAACTGAATCGAAAGGCGTAACCAGTTAACCATGCAATGGCATGCTATTGAATGCTACTGAGTGCTAGTTAGGGGGGCCTAGGTGACTGGACCGTATACGATCTCATCTTAATTCAGTCACTAAACTCCGTAACCAGACAATAACAAATTCAATCACATAGTAGAAGACCTGTGGGGAAATACATTTAAACAAATCATACATACCGTTAAGACACTGTGTTTCTCGACAAGTGCAGACTGATCGCGTTTCAATGATGGAAATATCACCGGTGTTTGACAGTCATGTAACCCGCCATCTTGTAACTACAGCATAAATTGGAATGCGGCGTAGCGCATGCGTACATTAATTACATGCCTATCTCGTCAAATGGTGGCGCTGTTGCAATTATGGTCCTTCGAATTCTCGGGGTGCAGACACTGCGCGCACTTGATTGACTCGACTGGGATGGGACGCGGTGCAGACCGTTATTTCCCATAGCCGGTGTTGCAAAAAATAATAACCATTAAAAAAACCCAAGTATTAGATATACTCTGAGGCAAGCAACCGATAGAGCAAAATGAAGAAAAATCTTCAAGTGTCATTCAATTTCTTTTCAATCTTTTTCGTTTTGCTGAAAGTCCATGCGAATAAATAACCCCGTAACTACAAAATTTACCCGAAACTGGAGAAACTTGCATATTAATATTAAATTAGATGGACATTATTTTAAAAATTGGCGGTCACTCACCATTCACCTATATGATTTTTGATTTGGTGAGTGAGCACTGATTTTAATCTTTTCCATCCTATCAAATTCACCGGTGCCAAAATAGTAGCCCTCCGTCGCATACTATGGTGAACTTAATAATGCCTGGGCTGGATTTCTCTAAGCACTGAGATTAAAGATAGTATCGCACATTGGTTTTTATCAAAGAAATACAGATTCATGGGCAAAAATATCAAGGACGATTCATAGTCATCTGTGAAATTTTCAGTCCCTTACGGTGCCCACTTTTTGAGAAAACAGTGAAAAACAGCCACGATATTTCCTAAGTCTTTTCTCTTTTATTTTTGATCTTTTAAAAGATAAAAAAAGATTTTCGGTCGTTGTTTTACCAATTTCTGGATAATAATACACCATTTCAGGCGGAAAACAATTTAACGGTATGTTTCTACCACCACCATCTTCATACCCTGTAAGTTATACGTAAATCTGTGAACATTTCTGTTTTGGTGTTTTACCAAAGTATGATACTACCTTTAATCTTAAGATGAGTACTGTTGTACCAGTAATTTCACCATCACATTTATTTGCATTGTGACCTCACAAGTTGCTTAGCGATTAAGATTGAAAATAATGCAGATTCAGAATATTAAGAAAGATACAATCAGAGTCATCTGTGAAATTACCAGTACAGTCCGGCCCGGCCTACTTTTGAGAAACAGTGAAAAACGCCCACGTGCACAGTATTTTAACAATCTTATGACCGTTATTTTTGTTTTTATCTAAGATCAAAATTGCTCAATACTTGGTTTTACTCTTTTCTGGATCATCATCATATCAGGCAGAATGTTAACGGTATGTCCCTGCCATCACCACAGGCGCAGTTCTAAAGCCAATATTTTGGGGGCTAGAAGAGACATTATTATCATTATTATTATTATTATTTTGTGGGGGGGAGGCAAAATTTTGGGGCCCTCCCCCTAGCCCCCCGTGGAACCGCTCATGCATCACCATCTTAACAAGTGGACTAATTCCGGGACAGTTTTTTGGAGTCCCTTTTATATTTTCATGTGAGCGCCATCTATAGGTTGAATTACTTTGATTTACTTTATAGAGTGCACTCGGCTATCTGCGGACCACTAAATACATTTTCCCCTAAAAACATTATTTCCAAATTAAATGGCCAATTTTGAGAAAATAATGAAAAATACTCGCAAGTTTCTAAGACAATCGAGCCATAATAAGAAGATAAAGCTGAAATCTTCAATTCTGATTTTCTATTAAATTTTCTATATAAGTTATAATGACTGAAATGATTGAAAAAAAAGTCCATCCTAAAAATTATTACCCTAAAACTGCTATATTGACTGCGGGGACAGACTAAAAAAAATACTCCTCCACAACGTGGCAAAGGGCAAGCGACTTTAGTGCCTCAAAGGTGAAAGTCCAACACTCCTTTTATAAAATAATCATGGAGTAAGGGGCAATAATTAAACTGTTCCTCCTGACATTACAAATTAAAAAGAGCAAAAGTTAAGCAGACCGTCAGGTGTTCAGGGGCACGCGACTCACCGGGATTCTTTCACCCGGCTTACCGGCTCCCATATAGTCCCCATAGGCTTACTGGCAAGCCGACTACTGCGTATCCTCCCCACCATTGAGACCTTAGACTGATTGACATGCAAAGCTCTGAAGGACTAAGAGGGAGAAACAAGGCGGCCCCTGGACCATCGCGGTGCCAGGGTCCGCTCATGCCATGTTCCATTCATGATCAGAGAGTCGATCAGGATCGGGAATCGAACCCAGGCTGACGGAGTCTGGGCGGTGGTACCATCGCTTATCCAACCGAGCCACAAGCTGTGGTGACATCCAGGCAGTTTCTAAAACTACTTATACCAGACAAATGACTGGAGTAAAACATTAAGAACAATTTGTGTGATCTCACCAGGGCTCGAACCCGGGTCACTGCAGTACAACGCCGTATTCCCAAACCACTCGACCATGTCAACTCGACCATGTATTGACAGAGCAATGGAATAATAACAAATTGACTGAAGTGGCCGTCGCAAAATCACCGCGGCGTGTTGTCTAATTTTAAAACAGCTAGCCTACCCAAAAGAAACATCTTTTCTATGTTTATCCATGGAGGAAGGAACCATTTTTGGAGGATAACTCATACTCTAGGTAATAGCATGCAGAATTATTAGCACAAACTCACGGTTACACAATTATGCTTTTTCTTGACTGCACACTCTAACTTGAGCCATGAGACGGAGCCCTAGTGAACGAGATCACCACAGAAAGGTTTCTTAAAAAAAAAAATGATTTTCCAGAACAGTTTTCGGGAATCGGAGCCCTGTAATGTTGGTAATGTTTATGTGTTAGCGCCCTCTATAGGTTGAAATAATATGAAGCACTGACTTCCATCCAGGAAGTGGATAATAATAATAACTCGCTGGTCCGGTCGCGATCGTAGCTACATGTAGAGCTGTGGTACCGGGATTAGTTGTCAATCGTGTGCACGTGCTGGTATTAGCATTTAGGTAAGTATGTGACCAGTAGTCTTGGTTTGTTCTTTGTTTTTGCTCATGGTTTAAAATACGTGTTCTGTGTAATTACTGGTGGAATAATCTTGGAATAGGGCATAGGCCTAGTCATGTTATTGTTATTGTGGGGTTAGCCTACCTCAGTTTAGTACACGTACTCGGGTTAATTAGCTGGTACCCAGACCCAATAGATGAAGAGTCGTATTTAGGTGAGTTAGTTTACTATAGAAGCTGGGTACCAGCTACCCTGAGTGTACTAATCTCCAGTAACGCCGTTATTGTATTGTTAATGTTAGAGTTTGTAATTGCACACATCATGGAGGAAGGAATAGAAGGAGTTCGAGTAAATAGAGGTCCCAGATGTCCCTCTATGGTAGTTGCGATGATCGTAACCCTAGGTCTGACATGGGGACTGGGACCTTAGGGTCCCAGTCCCCATGTCAGACCTAGGGTTACGATCATCGCAACTACCTCTATGGGATCTCCTCTATCTCCGGTCCTGGCTGACATCTTCATGGAAGTTTTCGAGAGCACAGCACTTGACACTGCAGATCACCGCCCCAGCACCTGGCTTCGCTGCATTGACGACACCTTCGTCATCTGGCTTCACGGCAGTGTTTCCCCTGGGTTGCTGGTAGCCGTGAGGTGGTAAATGAAATTTTGCTGGGTATGGACCCTGCGCGACGGCGCGCAAAGCCCTTGCCGCATGGTGTCCGGGGCTAGCTGCAGTAACCGTAGCCCAATATACTCCTGACGTTGTTGTCGTATATAGGGCTACAGGACGATCAACTTGGAAATCACGTGTCAAAAATTCCCCACCCCTAAAATGACTGTTATTCAGCGATCTGTGGCATAATGACTCACCCTGGTGTTCCTGATGTCGTGAAGAAGCATTCAGAAGATACAAAATGCAATTATCATTGCGGATGTTAACAAAACGAGAAATTTTCAGCCCAAATCTCAATACATACAAAATGACTTGATTTCTGAGACAAAATTCCCATGGTGCTTTGCGAAATAATATAAGGAAATACAAAAGAATGATCTCTACCCTGTCCAGTCTACAATATACATATCTTCTAGTCCATTTAGGACTTTCAGCAAATCTTTCAAACCGCAGATAGAATAAATTTGTACAACATTTCAGAGTAAAAATACAATTTTCTTACACGATTGTTGCGAACTTGAAACCATATGAAAGCAGAAACTAGACTACATATATATGTACAGTATATTACATGTAGTTGTCTGCGGCCATCCGTGCGTCCGTGAAAAGTCGCATCTTCGTTACCGTTTTTACCCCAATCATTTCCCTAAAAAATCAAAGCCCTGCCCTCTTTCCACAAATTTAACCTTGCTAATAATATTGAAGAGGACACCAAGAATGTATATTTATGTAAGTCTCTTTACAAAAAGTTGTTTTTATTCCCTTTCTAGGTTTCGTACCCTAAAATTATCCCTTACCTTCAGATCTTTGACATGTTCATGTCTAGTTATAGATCATGAAATGTCATATATAGGCAACACAGGAAATGTGCTAGTCTACAGTCTGACACTACAGTATGTATGGAATCTAGCACATGGAGTATCATAAACCTGATGGTTATAGCATGGAGGTCTAGGAGGACAGAGGGGTTAGACTCATTCTTTTATGCTTCTAAGGGAGTGATCCAGAAGGCGTTGTACTTCCTTAAGAAGAGACATTTTCAGGCTTAAGAGTTTGCCTTATACATGTACCTGTGAAATAGAGTCGGTCGACTGTGTTTTTGAATTTGTTGAGACTACTCATGGAGCCTGATTTTAAGCTCAAACAGTTAAAACTGTTGAAGTATTACATGTACGGTACAGTTAAATTCAATTGTTTATAACTTTTCCTAGATTGACAGAGGGTACTATGTTTTGTTTTATTTTTATCATAAAGCTGAACTCATTAATTTCCTTTGCCAAAAATTGGTGCTTTATTTAAATGTAAGTGTACATTTCATTATTTGAATAATGTCATTTAACCTTTTTATCCCTTTAATTTACAGGTTGAATTCTTTCAAGTATTCCAACGTGCAATATGGCAACCAGTGGTGAGAACACAGCCAGATCCCCATGTACTGCTAAGGAATTACTAGAAGTAGTGGGTAAAGGAACAGGCATGATCATGATGCCTTCCAGAGCTTGTGACCTTGTCTACCCAAATGTGTTTATCAGTGAAAAGTAAGCTAGCAAGTTACATTTAACATTCAGATCATTGCCATTTTATTTTTTTGCAAAGCAAGGAATAGCACTGCGCACTGCGCTAAAAATAGCACCGAACCTCAGACAAACTTTGCAACCGGCCATGCAAACATGTGGTGAGTGGGGGTATGTGTGCGCGTGCATGCATGGTGTGACGTCATTAGTGCGGAACGCTATTATCCGTTTGGCTTCCCCCATTTTCTGCTCTGATCAGTGCTATTCAGTAATATTTATATATGCTAAAATTTCTTGCTATTCCCTTAAAGCAAGCTGGAGGCAAGCACCGTGCGATTTATTTGCCATTGAACTGCAAATCCATTATGAAAGTGGGAACCAATAGTTGCATACAGTGAACATAAAAAACAAACACTTGTAATGCAGCATTGCTGCGAGTATCCATAAAATGATCCTTGGGATACATGTACGTGGTTTCATATCTTCTGACTGCCAAATTAACAAAGATAATTTACTATAGTGTCTTTACGCATTTTTGTGGCCGCCATGACATATGACATTATGGGCGAATCGCAACCACTAACTGCATACCATTAAGGCTTTTCGCAGCAGTTGATCGCTGTTTGATAACTTTTTGTGTACATTACACTTGATTTCTCAGTAATTATCACAATATCACTTTTCAAGGATTTAATTTTTCTTGACACAGGGGCTTTGCCTTGAATAAAGAGCGCCTAAAGGAAGCTGGTATTACACATGTCCTGAATACTGCTCAGGGTACTGGCTTTGGACATGTAGATACTGATCAGGATTACTACAAGGTACATTGTATATTGTATAGTTATTTTATGTAATACATTGTATGTTAAAGGTAGTACCATACTTTGGTAAGAACATTTTCACAGATTTACGCATAACTTACAGGGTATGAAGATGGCGGTGGTAGAAAGATACCGTTACGTTAAAAATGTTCCGCCTGAAATGGTGTATTTATCCAGAAATTAGTAAAACAACGACCGAAAATCTTGTTGATCTTTTAAAAGATCTTTTAATAAATAAAAGAGAAAAGCCTTAAGAAATTCTGTGGCTGTTTTTCACTGTTTTCTCAAAAAGTGGGCAACGCATGGGACTGAAATTTTCACAGATGACTGTTACTGTATCTGTCTTGGTATTTTTGCCCATGAATCTGTATTTCTTTGATAAAAACCAAAGTATGATACTACATGTACCTTTAAAGATCATTTCATACTTTTTGTCAAAGAAATGCTGATTCATGGGCAAAAATATCAAGAAAGATACAGTAACAGCCATCTGTGAAATTCCCAGTCCCATACGGTGCCCACTTGTTCAGTGAAAAACGCCCATGGTATTTAAAAAAATCTGTTCACATGATTTATGATCTTCCTAAGATCAAAATTGTTTTTGGTCAATTGGTTTTACTCTTCTCTGGATAAATACAGTGTTTCAGGCATCACCATCTTTATACCCTGTAAGTTATACCGGTAGGTAAATCTGTGACTA
This sequence comes from Astropecten irregularis, assembly GCA_963971285.1. Taxonomy (NCBI): domain Eukaryota; kingdom Metazoa; phylum Echinodermata; class Asteroidea; order Paxillosida; family Astropectinidae; genus Astropecten; species Astropecten irregularis. Next base: position 4,571,132 of record OZ020265.1, read on the forward strand.
TTGATCTGTGTGCTACCAAAGTATGATAGTACCTTTAACTTATTTAAGGAGATCTTTTACACCCGAGGCAAAGCCAAACTTTTGCCATTAATTCTTTCTCAAGCCCTGTGCTATGTTTATGTACAAGACATTTGGTATCATGTTGAATATTGTTTATTGCACACAACTTCCACAGATTTGTTTATTTTGAGTGTAATTTGGTGATCATTTTTATCCTTTTATTGACATCTGCTACTGTGGTAGTTGGAACTATAAATGTATGGGAAATGTTTGCATATTTGTTTATGTTTTAATAAAACTCTTTATTGTTTTTCCAGGACGTAGGAATAACATTCTTTGCTATCAAGGCATCTGATGTCACTAAGTTTAAATTGACTCCCTTTCTGAAGGAAACCTCTGATATCATTGAGACTGCTCTGGAGAACCAAGGTACATGGATAATCTATTTGTTTGTTAATCCTGTTTTTTTTTTAAGAAACAAATTCCATAGCTAGAACAATTTTTTGTGAAATTGGCCCCAGATGAGGTGCAAACTAGTCCCTCAAACAGTCGCACTGATACATGACACATTCATGATTCGATTGTATAACATACTATGCCTAAAAGGTAGTAACTCTTCTGAACTGTTATTACTTACAGTGTGTTAGTTCAGTAGTTCACATCTTATACAAAGAACATTGCATAAGCAAGCAATTGCGTTGCTATGTTTTAGGCTTGCCCTTTACCAACATGACCAATTTAAATGAGCATTGCATACTCAGTACTTTTGAGTTTTGAGTGCACATGATCATGGAGGTTGTGGGTTCAAATCCCACCTGAGCCAGCGTATGATTTTTTCATGTGCACTCGATCAAAAGCACTTAGTATTCAGTGCTCATTTACGTCGGTGAAGGGCATGCTTACTTTGCATATTCTATCGCTCCAACAAAAAAATAATTAATGACAATGATTTCACTATTCACTTAAACCACATTATTTGTACCTGTTATAAGGCACGTTCACTCACACCAAATAAGCGTGATTATTTGCGTCGCGTTTTGGAGTGCGACCCAAATAGTCATGCTTATTTGTGTGTGGACACAAATAATTGCGATTTGGAGCGCGATTCAAATTGCACTAATAGTGCGTCTATTTGGAAATAGTCGCGATTATTTGCTGTGTGAACGGTGCACCAAAAAATACCGTTTTTTTGTATCCCATCATGCAAGGCGGGCCCGTGAGTTTAGCACAGGATGCATGCCAACTTCACGCTTCACTGCGCACGGGCAGTTTGATAGAAATCGTACCGGTACGATTTGGGTCGCGCTTTTTTGGCTGTGGGAACACAACAAAAAGCGCGACTATATATTTGGGTCGCGATTTGGAGTGCGACCCAAATAGTCACGCTTTTTCGTGTGTGAACGTGCCTATAGTAACTTTGATCGTTTCTTTCTTATTAATGTTTTTTAGATAGAATAGAATGATAGAATTATGCAAATTAGGCTTGCCCTTCCGAGACGTGTGTGCACTAAAAAAGAACACGGAGTAAGCAGTGCTGATAGACTATGGAGAAGGGCAAGCCTAGTTTCATCATTTCTGCAACTTTGTTGTCATCAGGCGCGGTTCTACGGGGGTGCTAGGGGGGGCTGTAGCCCCCCCAAAATTTTGTCTAGCCCCCCAAAAAAAATGCAAGTGAAAAAAAAATTCTTGAAAATACTAGATTTTTTCAGTTATTAAGCGCCAATTACATAAAAAAACGCGTTGTGTGGGCTATAATGTGCATGTTTTTCGACCCCTAATAAGACATAGCAGAAGCGAGTGTTAGAACAATCCAAAATATTGGGTCTTCTAGCCCCCCAAAAATTTTGGCTCTAGAACCGCGCCTGGTTGTCATGACAGTTGACTGGTTATTATTTGATTATGATTGTTACAGGTAAGATCCTTGTTCACTGTGTAGAAGGCTTCAGTCGTTCTGCAACTGTGGTAACTGCTTTCCTCATGATCAAGAGAAACATGGATGTACGAGAAGCACTCAGAACAGTCAGGGACAAACGGGAAGTGTGTCCTAATGATGGTTTCATGAAGCAGTTATGTGAACTGAATGATCAATTATTGACCAAGGAATGATCATGAACAGTTCTGACAATGATTCGGGATACTTGCAAATTGAAGCCAGTGCCCATTTATTTTTGTGAAAGGTTTGTATAAAGAAGAATTTTGTTTATCTACATATCTTTTCCAAACCTCAGCTATGGCTATGGCTCCATTTCATGCTTCAATTTAGTAACAGTTGTCCAAATACATGTAGAGGCTTTGGCTATGGCTAGAAGTAGACACTCTGTTCTGAACAAGAAACTGAGCTTCACTTTTAATGAACAAAAATAAACCCACAAGCTACATTGTCAGATTTGGATGACAGAGCCAAAGCCAAAGTTAATGTTTGGAAAAGACCCACTTTATCAAGAATAACTGGCACTGGCCCATGCATAATGGATCAACTATCATCAAGGCATTATAGCCTTATGTATAGTCGAGGGCTCTCTGGTCATTTTCAGAATTCTATTACTCAGATTTTTAAAAGCATTTTTATAACAAAGATAACTGGAGATACAGGGTTCCCTGCTTTACCAGCAGTGTAGCATGACTTGAGTTATATTTAAAATAAATTGAAACATAATAATTTATGTACACTTTTATTTTTATAATAAATCCTGTCCAGTCAATTTCCCTCGGTTATTTGATGATTGTATTGATTACAAAGCCGTATTCTGTTTGAGTGGATACCCATTTACTGTTCTCAGGTTGCAGCATTGCTGACAGTATCCATAAATATCCTTGGGATATAGCAGCGTGTGCATATGTTTTTATGGCTTCTGGCTGCCAAACAAACAAAGATAATTGACTATTAGGGACACCACCAACATAGGGCTGGATAGCTCAGTTGGTAGAGTGCCTCTACGGTATTCTGGAGGTCGCCGGTTCGAATCCCACTCCAGTCAATTTTTCTTTGTTCACCTTTCATTTATGATCTAAAAATTCAGCCAGTCTCCCTTGTGGTTATTTGATGGTTATAAAGTAATACCTTGGCTAACATTGACAGAATTGCGAAAAAGTCAATCGAAACGGAAAACCAAAAGGTTTTTCTGCCTCGCTCGGAAAAGATGAATTACAAAAACAGATTCTTTATACATGTAGGTACTATCATACTGTGGTAGGAAACCAAAACAAATGTTCACAGATTTACGTATAACTTACAGGGTATAAAGATGGTGCTGGTAGAAACATACCGTTAATATGTTTCTGCCGGAAATTGTGTATTTACCCAGAAATGAGTAAAACGACCGAAAATATTTTTGATCTTTAAACGATCAAAAATAATTAAATCCCGTGTTCGTTTTTCACTGTTTTCTCAAAAAGTCAGTCCCGTATGCGACTGGGAATTTCACAGATGACTGTTACCGTATCTGTCTTAATATTTTTGGCCATTCATCTGCATTTCTTTGAAAAAAAAAACACCCCAAAGTATGATAATTATTAACTTTAAAAGGAGGATCAAACAGTCACTTCAAAAAAGAATCGCACCCAGGATCACAGTATTGACATCGACTGATTGGGCCAATGATTTATTAGCTGATTGAAATACATGTACCAGGGAAATATAATGGCTAACAAAATCTCCCGACAAAACTATATTATGTGAACGACACAACTCTGCCATGTACATGTATACATAACAATACAAATAAGAACGTTACATGCCATCATGCAGTGCAACAATGCGTGTGGCGTCAAATAGAGAACAAGTAGACTAGGGCCACAGTTGCTCATGCTGGCTATGTAGGATTTTTCTCTTTGAAAAGTGGGGTGCTTAATTATGGGTCTAAAATAGGATAACAAAAACAAATGCTTCAGACACTTTAACGACCATTACTTATGCTTAAGTGCAAGCGTGATGTTAAAATTATAATAACTGTCAGCAAAACATTGATGTTTCGTGCATGTCTTCATTAACAAGGTGTAAATACCCTTATACACAAATATCAATACAAATTATCCATACACAGTTATGAATAGAATAAAACTGAACCTTCTTGTGAAGTCTTTACATTTAACTTGAAATCTCTTTTAGGATTCAGGTGGCACAACGCTCGGTTTAGTCATTACAAATCGGCAGGTGGTGGTACTGATATTTGACTTAATAGATTCCTCTTCCAGCACCACATCTGTGGTATCCTAAAAACTCATGAACATTTCGGGCTCAAACGTGGAAAAGATTAAAGAATATGTGAGGCAGCTCCACTGCTTGCTAAACGGCCACACGATTTGCATTATCACACGGAACACAACGACAATCACCAGTACACTTCCACATATAGACAATGAAATCCAGTCATTGGAGGAAAGATTTGACGAAAATATGATCAGCGGTTTTTTACCCAATCAAATCGACCTTTTAGGCCCTAACATCCTGGGTGTAGCCCCAGTGTGATCCGACCCTTTGTTCTCAAGATACGTTGAGTTGTAGTTCAACAAAATGTTGTTGTTCCTTGCTTAAAATGAATGCATTAGTTTATTATACTGGAGTACACTTATGGAATTCACTTCCGAACAATGTGAAATGTTGTAGCAATCTCCACAAGTTCAAAGAAGCTGTTAAAACACACTTAACCTCTAAATCTGAATCTTGAATTGTAACATTTTTAATAATAGTGGGATATTTTCCTTTTATCTCTTTAGCTTTTTATAGCTGTTTACATCCTTTATGTGTGCAATTCTTGATTTTCTATGACGTACATGTATAATTGTTTTCTTTTTGGAAGAACTCAATGGAAATAAGCCGTATAATTGTACATCTTTGGGGGCTATCCGTGACTTTTAATTCTTTATTAATTTTTATAGTCTTGTTTATACATTATTTTTTCTTATTGTATTTTTGTACGTTGCCAAAATAAACGAATACACGAATTGAGATAAACAACCAAGACTTTGTTTCAAATAGTCATTTTTTGGTCGGCTCCATAGGCAATTGCCCCACAACCCATAATGTTTAAGAGAAAAATGATCAGTGGGTTTTCTGTTTTTCTAAGTGAGACATATATGGACTTAAACCTGCAACCCCCCCCCCCAAAAAAAAAAAAAAAAAAAAAAATGAGCTATCTTTATGGTAATTTCCCAACGGTTGAAGGGAAGAAAAACCCTTACTGGTAGCGTTCAGACCATGAATCCTGACCCATTAATGTCTAATGCCTCTTGTGTATAACTAATAATGAAGTTATTCAATGTTTTTGAGACCATCGTCGTCTGCTTGCATCTCCCACTGGAGGCCGCCATGGTTTCAAGCAATCCGCCCTGTGTTGACGTTTCATTAGAGGACTCAGGGGACGTACACATTAAGAAATGCACGTGACTCACGCTCGATCTGCTAAAAACTGCCCGCAATCAAGATGTAAACACTAAACAGCCCATTGTTGAACAAAGGAGGATCACTTTACTTGTTACGAATGCAGTGGGAAGGCTTTTGGCAGCTAATTGCACCCGAATATAACGCGTAACAGAATACTATGGTGCTATAGCACTTCCAAGCGTGGCGCTTACAACACTACTAGGGCAGCTAGTCCGCTGTAACGACACAGTTCTAGCTGAAGAGCGGCGCGTTTGCACAATATGGCGACCTCAAAGGCCGAGCACACGACGTGGGACTCATAAACATGAATTTGGCAGATATCATTTAAAGTGGTTTGTTTTCTCTTTAAAGCTTGTATGGAAATCCTAGTGGAGCAGATGTACGGTAGTGTTCATTATCCTGCTTCCTGGTCTATCTGCCCCGTCTTCCCTTCAACCTCCTCTCCTTCATTCATTCCCTCATCCAGTGAATCTACTTGACGTGTTTCATTTGTTGCAATGGAATCTGTTGGTCCTTCCAACCAGTGCACATACACCATACTGCAGATAGTAAGGATCTACGACAATAGAGGAAATCAATTATAATAATTATCCCAAACACACGGTGTTGATTGTTTGCATACAGTATTAGGTCAATTTCTCACCGAAGGTGATTACGATCATATCACTTATAATTACAAATGGGGTATTAGGGAGACACGTTACGTCTAAAAGTAGACATAGGGACACATTGGGACTTAGGGAGGCTTTTCGATGTCTCTCTAAGGTACCAGCTACATTTTAAAGACATATTTTTCCTGTCTATATTTTTAATAGAAGACAGAGAATGTTCTCAATATGAACATATGTCAATTTCAAGTTCATTGGTTTGGAGGATGTTTACAAATAGGTAAGATAAGTTTGTGCATGGCGTGGTATGACGATTGCAATGGCTACGTTACATTAACAAGACATTTAAGTTGTCTAAAGCGTTTTGGTTTTTGAGTTACACTATTATAAAGTACTATCCATCTAAAATGTATCTTATAAGCAATATTTGACAATTTGTAATATTCGACGAAAATTGTTCAAATGTAAAGGATCACTGAAAAATGAAAAACAGAAGATAGAGGGAATTACAGACTAATTGTGTCGACTGTCTGCGATTTTTGATCAATTATGTACCTAGCCTTCAAACACGGACCGTTCAAGATTTGCTCTTAAAATTAACGTACTGTACAGGATTGGTAACATACCAAAAAAGAAATGTTCACAGTATTCCCCTTTCAGTGTATCAAGAATGGTTCTGGTAGAAACATACCGTAAAATATTTCTGCCTGAAATGGTGTATCTCGGGGTAAGATCCAAACCGTTAATTCTTTATGTTTCATATTAAAGAAAAATCGATCTTACCTGTATGCAGTAAGCAATGCTGAACGTAATAGGGAAGACCAAGGCCGTAGTATGAATAGTCAAGAATCCTGAAACCCAGGTGATCATCAACATGATGTAGATAGAGACAGCACCAATCAGACGTCTGGCTACTGACCCAGATGGTCTGGTAGTCTCACCCTCTTCCCCTTTGTGTCTGCAGAGGTTCAGAATTGCCATGGTAATGGTGATGATATTATGACTCAGAATGAGCCCGATGGGAAGGAGAAGGCCGAGGTACATGGGTAGACCAGGAGACAGGAAACAGCTACAATGAATGAAAATGGGTAACATATTAATCTGCATCCGGGTGCATTTCCCACGAAAATTTATGAGATCTAGAAACTGAAATACCAACATATCTTATGCAGATCTATAGTACAATTTGAAGATTATGAAAACAAGGGCCAGTTACATATTTTGGCCAGAATGTTACTTTTACTTTAAGGCCATTTCTGAACTCCAACTGTTTAGTTCCCCTCGCTTTTTTAAGCAGGAACTTTGCAACGCAACTTTATGAAGTTGGCACAAAATATAATTGCGTCCCGATTTGGAGGAATTACTAACTTACTAGTTGTTGTTGCCATAGTGATTTGTTGCTAAGAAGAGAGTTACCGCGGTTACAACCAGTGTAGCTCCTAAATAGAGGACGAAGAAACAAACATGGAAGTTATATTTCGAGACAGTAGTAAGTATCGACGAAATTCATGACTAGTTTGTAAATATCCGCGAACTCTTTAGACATTCAACTTGAACTTAATAAAATAATCAATCATTCCTTGCAGAAGTATATTTTCCTTTGAAATGGACGGTTGAAATACCCTACCAGTGTTTGCAATATCTTTTTTATTTTATTTTGATATCATTAAACGGAAACCAATAAAAATAACCAGCTTTTCAATAACTGCGACTTCCCCAATACTATCTTTCTGTACAATACTTCAAGACTTCATTGTTGTTATCTTAATTCAAACCGCTGCAAAATGCTCATCAACCAGAAAGATGACCAGAAATATCTAGAATACTCCTGCTAAAGCCTTTCAGATAGATGCTGCTATGGGATCGAAACGTCATTTTGCAATGCTTTTGAAACTGAAACCTTGTTAAAGACAAACGAATTAAAATATCTATTCACCCCACGCTAAGATGCCAGCTATGCAGTTACGATGGTTGGTATGTGATGACTCTGCCTTAAGCGAGGTGGTGTAGATATTCCTAGCATCTATGGCTGTCCACATCATGGCTGTCAGAGGCAGATAGTGCAACATGGCTGCCACAACTACGCATCCTGTCCTTGCAAGCTAAGAAAACAACATCAATTGCATTATTGCTCACAAGATTCATGGATCGTTTCCAGTCACAAGTGAGTTTGCAAATGAATAGAAATACTGTCAGATTGGTCAAACTACTTACAAACTGACCCGAACCCATATAAAACACATGATTGAAAAAGGTCACAGACGGGCTCAATCAGACATCTGAGTCACGAGAACATAGCGAAAACCCGACTCTATTTTTCTTAATATAAAACATAAAGAATGGTTTTGATCTTACCCCGAGATCAAAACTGTTTTCGGTCTTTGTTTTACTAATTTATTGATAAATATACAATGTACCATTTCAGGCGGAAATATTTTAACGGTAGGTTTCTACCAGCACCATCTTCATACCCTGCAAGTTTTACGTAAATCTGTGAATTTTTCTGTTTGGCATGTTTGGGTATGTTTACCAATCCTGTACTGTATATACCTTTGAACAGATTTCAATTCTTTATTATTTACAAGGCAGGAAACGCTAAGCCATGTTTTGATCGGCAAAGCTTGGTAATGTTCATCAAACCTCCGAGCTGGACAACACTATACCATGATCAGGCACCTAGCGTGAAACTTGGTATAAAACATTGAAAACAAGCACATACCTTGGCATGTTGTACTCCTGCGAAGAACACCGCGTACATCAGCAACAGGGAGAAGACAAAGTTGAGGAATATTCCACTTGATGCATTACGTCGCAGTCTCCTACATGTATTGACAATAAAAAGCACCATGACATCTACAGTGACCAACTAAAACATCTTTATAAATTTCATGAAATATTTCCATCTCGCATAGTATAAAATATTATGAACCGATGCTGGAGCGTACATCCTAGCAAACAATCTTCAAACACACAAAAACGTAACATTATTACGCATTACCTCTACTTTGTTAAAGAAATCATCTTGTTATAATGTTTCGGGAATACGTTCCTAAAACATGGAAATTTATAGCTTTTCTTGAAAAATACTGGTCGACATTTCAGCTCTCAATTTCAAGTGGATTAAGATGATGTTTGATGAGTTTTTAATCCGATTCCAAGATTTACTACCTGATAGACGAAGCACAAGGCAGAGGAGAACTGTTTATGCTTATCCACAGAGTGTTAATACGAGATACATATTACACTGACAAACTTCAATTATCTTATGCAAGTTTTAATTCCGGCGACTCACTATATGGGTGCATTCGTTTTAGCTAACACGGGTCAGCCCTTACTGGGAATGATCGTGCTATACTGCACAAAACAAACGAGAGAATGGGGACGAGGTTGACTGGTGTAGACCCGGTGTCACGAGCTCAGGTGACCGGCGTGCCGAGGTGACCGGGTTACGAAACCGGTCAGCTAGGCATGTGACGAGGACGGGCTGAACTGCCCGGCGTGCCGAGTTGGCCGGTAGTATAATGTTAAAAACAGAATGGCTGCGTGTGTGTCCCTTCCTCCATGGTGAAAGTAAGTAAAGGGAGCAGTAAATAGACATCATGACAGCCACACATGTGGTAGTCGAGTGATTAACTCCAGTGTAAGGATCTATAGAGCATGGAGGTAGGAAAAGAGGGACATCGTTTCCTAGTCATACATGTCTTTTCTACTGCAGTGTTCTGTACAGCAGTTTAGACAAGTCCTCAGACCTGCGGGTGGGGGGGGGGGGGGGGGTCGTACCTTCATTATACGTTTGCGCTAAGATTTACAAAATATGAAAATTCAACACCCCACCCCGTGATCCACGTCACTGGTGCTTTTATCATATTGGTCCATGAATTGTTTACATAAGGAGATGTAGTTGAGCAAGGGATGTTTTTCTCTGTCAAGAAAAACCTCGATCTACTAGGCATGTCAGCCCAGTAGATCGAGACCCTTCGGTGTTCCATGCATTATTTTGCTGTGATTTTATTATACAGTTCATTCCGTGAGCAAAATTCCAATATAATTTCCATTGTAATTTGGAAATTCAAACTTTGATGTTTACTTAATACAATTGCCTTTTCCCTATTGTCTTTTATAGCTATTCATAATCCATCCCTTTTGATATTCTAAACTGAGCGAATGAAGACGATCACCACTTAAAATATTTTTACCACCACACTAGGATAAGTATAAAGGCTTGTCGCTGCTTACAGACCCCTTACTATCTTTTCTATCAACAATGAGATTAGATAATTGACCACAAGGTCACTAGTGGTCAGTTTGGCCAATGCTCCTGCTCCAGCGGCCCAAGGCCAGGGCACACCAGACTCAGCACACCAATAAAATGGACCAATTTTCGTCTTGTTTTGCGCAAGCATGGTGTGACGTTTCAGCTCCTTATTGGTCTGCCGCACGCAATGGGGCAGCTCGGCACGCCGGTCACCTGAGCTCGTGACACCGGGGGAGCTAAACGAATGCACCCAATATAGTGTACGTGTCACCATGAGTTTGCAACGCGTTGGCCAATCACAATTCACGAAATATATGTTGTAAACAAACTGCCGGTAGGGCGACCGCATGACACGTGGTTGCGTCAGCAGATGGGGATTAGTCGCGTGCAGTGGCGTCGCCAAGTGGCAGCCGGGAGGGGGGGGGGGGGGGGCGCCCACCCCCCCTGGAAAACCGCGTGCCCCCCCCCTCCCCTGCGTGCCCCCCATTTGAGATTTGGGTTGGTGAAAAAAACACAACATATATTGTAGTGCCCCCCAACAAATTGCTAGTTCCCCCTAGCTTGTGCCCCCAGACTCAAAAGTCTAATGACGCCACTAGTCGCGTGGCTGCCTGTGGATGGCTATCAGCAGCCGATTTCACATAACTTCAAATGTTGCGTTCCTGCCTTTGGTTGCACAAGTTATGCCCGTTTCACGAAACGTAGGCAACATGTGTACGTTGCGTAAGTTACGCACATTTTGTGAAATCGGCTGCACCGAAGAAGTGTACCGCTCGAAGGAAGATGCGGGAACACGCTGCCGCGGCGCATGCTCTCACTGATTGATTGATTAACAAACCACGCACCTTTCCACATGCGCAGTTTGTCGACAATATTATTTACCCTCATTGTGAATGGCCAACGCCCTGCAAACTCATGGTGGCGCAATATTGTGAATCGCCGTAATTGGCCTAGTCGGTATACCTCAAAGTTAAATACAGTACGATGACAATCAGGTAGGTAGCAGCAGAACCCACGCAACTTATTCGACTGATGACGTTATGGGGTGAATCCTCGAATACATCTCTAAACTCCTGTAAAGATTCAAACAGGACAATTACAATACCTGAGTATATTGTTAAATTCCAATTAGCCTGTTTCGTGAACTTGCTCTTCTTTTTGATTTGTTCTTTACTATACACGTGCCCTATACACATTGATTGTTCTTAATCTTTCTGTACTTACGACGAGTACTGCAAAGATGGCTGTGCGGTCACATCGACATGTATATATTCCATTGGTCACTCCATCAAACTTACAACCAGCATCTGACCAATCACCGATGCCATCTTCCAGAGTCAAATCCCAGAACACACACTTTGTGCTATTAACCTTAATGGGATTTCCTGTAGAAGCCTGGAAGAATATTTGATCAGAACACAAAGACTTATCTACATCATTTTGCTCATTCACATGATCAGATTCAAACCAATCCTTTACAATCCATCCCACCGACTCAGTCGAGTAATACCGCAACCCAGCCCAGTTGATCCCAACCTAACATAACCCAATTTTAAGTAAAATTGATGATATTATATCAAATTTGGGAAAATTCATTTAACAGTAAGCTCATTGGAAATCAATCACTTTTGTTACGTATTACATCAACATTGTATGTGTTTAGTGACACACCTTACGAGTTTTCTCGTAATTCTCTGTACAATTGTTGTCATATGTATGATTAGATTAAAATAAAACGAATTACTGACTTTGACTGAACACGAATGTGTCATTTCTATGTATTTCAAAACATGAGAATGAGACAAAATTTGCCTCAAAGTCAGGGACAAAAGTGGTTCTCCGTTGTAGGATATCGACTTCACTATTGCGAAACATCTGATCGGCTGTTGACGTTTACGGGTAGCTAAAGGTACTCGTATGCGTAACCGTGCACATGCGAAACCCCTTATCAGTTGTGCTAAACGCCGAACTGTTCAATTCGGCACGGCAGCAGCACAGCGTATGTCCCAAAGGAGAGGTTGGTCTTACATCTGGATGTCAACATGCACACATACCTTAATCTGGATAAGAAGTGGTTCTGCTAGATGTGTCACGCCCTCGGTAGCCACTGAAACCACGCCTCCTGAGAGGGTGAGTTTAGTTTCCGCACTCATCAAGTAGGTGGACGGAAAGAAAGTGTCATGAGCGAACAGGATGAAGCTGACTTGCATACGCTCCGTTAAGGAAACAATTGTCATATACAGCTTAACAACTACAACGAATCTAAAAGGGTGGTCTACGCTCGGAACTCGTTGTCAAAATGTGACCTTCACGGCATGTCGTAGCTAAAGCCTAGACATAGTCAATAAACATGATCGCACCGTAGCTATATTCATATATGTCAATCGGGTATTGCCATGAAAAAGACAGAAAGATTTACACTGAAGACAATGTATTGGGATTGAGTGTTGTGTTACCAATTTATCATCAACTAAAAAGACATTATAAAGCGGCCAAATCAAAACATTTGCTCTAAGGCGCCGATGCACAAACAGGAGAACAGTTGTTGATGGTACACCTCCTGAAACAGGTGAGCTTTCAGGAGTGTCTTGAATGTGTGGAATGAGGTGGTGACTCTGAGGTATTCTGGGAGTTTGTTCCAGAGTCTGTGGCCATATACAGAGAATGCTTTATCAGCAAAGGAAACACATTGTGATCACAATAAATCAAAACGAATACAAAAAGGGAATAGGAGAAAATGTACCTGTTTGGTTCAAGTCGGGTATTTGAACTGATGCAATTAGATGTTCATCAGTTGGTGTTTCAATGCTTCGATCATATACCCTGACCTCTGACCCGTCTAGTGTAGAAACGCCCTCTGGTGTTTGTCTTAGAGATGATCCACTCTGAATCGAGACAAAACTGAGACCATTGCCAGCATTGGAGGCGTTGATGTTGAGAGCTTCGACGTGGATGAACTCTCTGTAGATGCTGACCCTCTCCTCTTGGTTCAGAGTCCAACTGACCTGGTCCTCAATAACTCGCAATGCAGAGACTAAAGCTGTCTTGTGGTCCCTCTCCAAAGGTTCCAATTGCCCTTGAGCGTAGGAAGCACCCATGATGTCATTGATAGTGTTGATAACAGCTCTTGATACCTATAGCATTTAAATGAATTTTCCTTTGTAAAAATCATCGTGTAAAGAGCTTCTTTGATCTTCAGGTTTACAAACAGCTCCGTCAATTGATACCACACATTTCAATGATAAAATACATTTTAATGTTGGGTTGTGGATCTACGGATCTGCACCGGTTTCGATGTATCAACCAATAAGTTGGGATTTTACAATCAATCAATCAACCAATCAGTGGGAGCATGCGCCGCGGCAGCGCGTTGCCGCATCTACCTTCGAGAGGTACTCCTTCGGTCTTCTGATAGCCATCCCCCGGGCAGCCACGCGACCCATCCCAAACTCAGCAAAATAACGATCTACCTGACGCAACCACGTTTCATGTGGAAACGCCATACCACCTTCCTGGCGAGTCCCACCAGTAGGTTCTCTCAAAGAGAGAATTCGCCTGGCAGGATCACTAGCAGGGAATCTAGCCACATGACCGTACAGTCGCATCTTACGATCACGTATCATGCAGGTAATAGGTCTCATTTTATTTTGCAAGAATGACGTGAATCCTATAGAGATAATTGATAATGATGTCACACTTTTCGTATAGGTGATGAGATGCACACAGTGTCAACAAAATGTATGATATCTGTGAGAGCAACACTCTGTTGAATCAATCATTACGCGCACTTCAGGACAGAGAAATATTCCCACGTTTCAGCAAGTACGAGAATAGTTTCATCTGGGCCCAATTTCATGGAATCCGTTATTAAAAGTACAAGCAAAAATGCATCCCTCGCGGTAGCACACTTTTTGTTTGCTTACGGTTCGCGCATTTCACGGGAGAGTTTCTTTTTTGGTAACGGTAAGCAATGACTTTCTGCAGAGCGCAATAAAAAATCAAGGTTTGCCTAGAAATGTTTTGCTTACTGTTGTGAAATTGCTATAGCGAAGAGCGCCACCTCGCGGCCGTGCTTGTGCAGCGTATCCTTATGCTCGAAAACCCCGGAAGGCTGGTTGGGATGGTGAGCAACATATTTCCTTGTCCTTTTCGCTCTTATAGGTTTATAATCATATCCTAATTATACCAATTATATCTTCCAATCATAGTGAGAGTATTTTAATGACCATATGTGTTGACAAACCGTTAATTAATCACCAGGGATACGAAATACAAAGTGTCGGAAATAGACTGCTTAAACTCCATTATTATAATGTAATACCACTGCATATGAGCCTACCACATAACGCTATTTCACCATTGCCAATCCGTTTTATGTAATTCCACTTGGGTTCATGTTTGTGTAATTGAATTGTTATTTGAACCTTATTGATTCCCATATTATCCACTGTCTTCTACAGAACGATCTGTCTTTATCATCAACCGGTAAAGATCTCCCATAACATGATCCGTAACATCCACGGCCGAATTTATTAAACCGCACACGTCCAGTGCCTCACAGAGTAACCATCAAACGAATGCGTCCGTCTCCCCCCTTTCTTTTCATGGTGACCCAGACGTGATGCCAGATAACTGTGAACGCTGGTTCTGTGTGATTTTTGATTGAGCATGGAAGGCAACATGGATAAGAGAGTTCTCCGACCGAGAGGAACTGCACCAAAACCAGAGACAGCAGTGGAGGAACAACTGCGAGATGTTGAGCCTAGTATCCCCCAAAGTGAACACTCCCTTGGCCGTTCATCACGGAGCCATCGTAGCCCCCAGGGGAGTCATCGTACATGTAGCTCACCAAGGAGTCAACACAGCCATACGGGGAGTCGGTGCAGCACACATAGCAGTCATCGCAGTAGCCATTGTTCCACCCACTCCAAGTTCCATGTTGTTGCCAAGGAGAAGGAGTTTGCTGTTGCCAGGCAACGCCTAGAGATGGAGAGAACCGCCATATCCCAAGCCAGGCAGCTGGATGAGCAGTTGCTAGCCGCACAGAGAGCCCGGGAGGAGTTGGCTTTGCGAGAGAAGGAGCTTGACATGCGGAGAAGACGCCAACAGGAGGAAGAGGAATTGGAGATAGCCAGAGAACGTATAGCTGCCGAGCATGAAGAACAGCTCATCCTGAAGAGAAAGGAGCAATTCAACAGGCAGCTTGAACTTGAACAGCAGCTACAGAACGCTGAACTGAACTTATCTCAGGCTAGAATTGAATCTGAAAGCACCTACACCAAAGGTGAACTTCCTGCCACTAACCGTGATCGTCGAGGTAAGGGAGCAGCCGCTTACCACACCGAGGTCTCCGGAAAGACCCATGACAACCCGAAGGGATCATCGACCCAGAAGAGTCCCTACAAGGGTGGCAAGAAACCGTTCCGTAAGAGCTGTCCCCACTGCCAGGGGGAACACTGGCTCTCCAGCTGTGATAGGTTCAGCAACCTCACACTTGACCAACGAATGAAGTGGATCAAGGATGACCGACGATGTTGGCAATGTGCCCGTCGTCACAAAGAGGGAATGGAGTGCGACCTACGCAAGCCGTGCCGCAGCTGTGACAAGCTACACCTGACCATTCTCCATGACCTTGTTGTTCAGCCAGGGTACGGGGTGTACTACTCATCCTTCAATCCGAACCAGGCTATCTTCTATGGGGATGGCAATCCTTGGCGCCCACGAGAAGTGAGCCTGAAGATAGTGCCTGTCGTGCTCTACGCTAATAGCAAGCGGTTGGAGACGTACTGTTTGCTGGATGATGCGTCCAACTTCTCTATGATCCTTAGTGAAGCTACCGAAGCCCTGGACATCAAAGGTGTGTCCACGGAAATACCAATCGCCACCGCAAGAGAAGAATGTACTCCTTGCAAGGGTCTGATCGTCACCATCGACGTTGCACCGACCGGCAGTCCAGATACACGTATCACCTTATCCAACGTGTTCTCATCTCCCATGCTGAGGCTCTCTGAGCATTCAGCTCCAGCTGAAGAGTTGCAGCGAAGGTGGGAACATCTGCAGGATCTTCCTTTGCCACAATTCCAGAATGTGCAGCCACTGTTGCTCATTGGGAGCGACCGCCCTGATCTGATTGTGCCCCTTGAAAGTCACTTCGGTCCCGAAGGTGCCCAAGTTGCAGTCCGTACTCGACTGGGATGGGCCATCCAGGGTCCTACCATGAGGTATAACACCTGCCGAGAAGTGAACTACGTGTCTGTTCCTTGGAAGACGGAAACAGATGAAGGCTTACATCAAAGTGTGTGTAAGCTCTGGCAGATTGATGCCCAGATGTACCTTGACCGCAAACAAGTAACCAGATCGAAGCAAGATAATCGAGCCGTTGATCTCCTGGAAGCGAAGTCCACCTACCTCAACGAGGACGGAGTTGACCGAGTAGCAACCCCCCTCCTGTGGAGAAAAGATGGAGATGTACTCGACTGTCCAGCAAGTGCAGTTTTGCCTCTGCTGAAACGGAATTTGCAACGACTCCAAGGAGATCCTGATCGTGCCGCAATTCACTCCCAGAAGATCCGTGAGCTGAAGGATGCCGGGCTTGTCCGTAAGCTCACCACTGAGGAGAAGCAGAGCAACTCTGGTCATCGATGGTACATACCCCATCATGTAGTCCAGCAGAATGGAAAGTCCCGCCTTGTATTCAACTGTGCATTCCAGCACCGGGGAGAATCCCTCAATAATCACCTGCTACCGGGGCCCACCCTGGGCTCATCCTTGATCGGGGTACTGCTGCGATTCCGACAACACTTGGTAGCAGTCTCCGGAGACATCAAAGCAATGTTTCATTGTGTTCGCACTTTGCAGTGTGACCGTAGTATGCTTCGGTTCCTATGGAAGGAACCTCAGCCAGATGCAGAGCTCGAGGAGCTAGAATGGAATGTCCTTCCCTTTGGCACCACATGTAGCCCTTGTTGTGCCACTTATGCACTGCAGAAACATGTGAAGGACCATTCTCCAGATGAGGATGTCATCAGAAGTGTAACAGACTCGTTCTATGTCGACAACTGCCTCGACGGGAAGTCCACTGTCCCAGCTGCGAAGGAACTGGTCCAAAAACTCTGCCAAGTCCTAGGAGCTGGTGGATTCCCCATTGTGAAGTGGGCAAGCAACTTTCCTGATGTGGTTTCTGACTTACCACCTGAGGCTCGTTCCTGCAGTACTGAGAGATGGCTCAGTTCGAGTTGCGATACTCCAGAGGAGGCAGCCTTGGGACCTCTGTGGAATTTCCAAGAAGACGTGCTGAAATACCGACTTGAACTTCGTGAATGGGCTCTACTCACCAGACGAGCAGTTCTCAGCGATGTGATGAGATGCGCAGGAAAGGACCCACTCGGGTACCTTATGCCATACATGGTACGAGGGAAGATGCTCATCCAGGAGCTCTGGAAGAGGCCATCGGGCTGGGATGATGAAATTCCCGACGATGGCGTAGAAGGTCTACGCAGCCAGCATCTGAAGTGGCGCCAAGAAATTGGCGATCTTCATCTTGTATGCCTCCCTCGATGCTACCTACCGTTACACTTTGACCCAGCCGGGGTGACCTATCAACTTCATGTGTTCACAGATGCATCTGAAAGGGCCTACGGGGCTTGTGCTTATCTCCGAGCAACGGCGGACTCTGGAGATGTCTGTGTCCGATTCGTCATGGCACGATCACGCTTGGCACCCAAGCGCGTGCAAACCATCCCCAGGATGGAACTCCTGTGGTGCTGAACTCGTGGAGCTTCTTGAATCAGAGATGAGGATCAAGTTTCCTATCACCTGCTGGAGTGATAGCACTACCGTCCTGGGTTGGATCAAATCTGAGTCTTGCCGATATAGTCGCTTTGTTGGAACTCGCATTGCTGAGATCCAAAGGCTCACTGACCACACTGACTGGCGCTACGTGGACACCGCGAATAATCCTGCCGACGATCTGACTCGAGGATTGAAGCTCCGAGAGTTAGGTGCAGATAGTCGTTGGCAGGCTCCACCCTTCTTATACTGCCCCGAGGAAGAGTGGCCTAAGTGGCCAACCCAGATGCGACCAGAAGATCCAGATGTTGAACTCAAAGCTGGTGGTTTTACCGCCGTCACTGTCATCGAGCCAAAACAGAACCTGGACATCGATGCGACCCAGTACACTACCTGGAATGACCTTGTTGAGGCATACGGCAACAATCTCTCTCAGTCCAGAGGAGAACCCAGACCGGAATTCCTTAGTGCAGACGAACGGGTTGCGACCGAACTTGCCTTTTACAGGAAGGCTCAAGCTGATAGTTTCCCAGAAGACCTTCAGGCTCTGAAGGCTGACAAGACTGTGCCGAGAAACAGTCGTCTGTTGAGATTGGCTCCTGAGCTTGATTCAGACAGCCAACTCATCCGGGTCGGAGGAAGGATCCGACTGGCAGACCTAGATGTGGATGCAAAACATCCAATCGTCCTTGACTCCAAGCACCCCATTGCCCAGTTACTCATCAAGGCAGCTGATGAACGACTTGGGCACAGTGGAACTGGCACTGTGCATGCAGATCTGCGCCGACGTTTTTGGTTGCTGAGAGGGCGCCAGGGTATTTGAAGTCTCCAGAGTAGATGCACCGGATGTCTCAAGCGTCGTGGTCAACCTTCCGTACCCCAGATGGCAGATCTGCCTCCTGCTCGGCTTCGAATTGGCAAACCGGCATTCTACTCCACCGGAGTGGACTGTTTCGGACCCTTCACGGTTACCATAGGAAGGCGAAGTGAGCAGAGGTGGGGGATAGTTTGGAAATGTATGACAACATGAGCTGTCTACCTCGACCTGTTGGATTCTCTTGATGCAGATACGTTCCTCTTAGCCTTTAGCCGCTTCCGTTCCAGACGAGGCACCCCCCGAGAGATTCTCTGCGACAACGGAACCAATTTCAAGGGCGGTGTTACTGAATTGACCAAGGCATTCAAAGAGATGTCTCCTGACCTGCAAGAGAGGTTGGCAAAGCACAAGGTCCACTTTCGGTTCAATCCACCCGCTGCACCCCACTTCGGTGGGACGTGGGAGCGGGAAGTCCGATCAGTGAAGACAGCTTTGTATGCCATTCTAGGTGACCGTTCAGTGGCTTCCTCCGTTCTTTACACTTGTCTTGTTGAGGTAGAGGCCCTGATGAACTCCAAACCACTGACTTACGTGTCCTCGGACATTGCCGATCCTGAACCCATCACTCCTTTCATGCTCCTCATGGGGCGGCCGGACCATGCTCCTCCGCAGGTGGTGTACCCTGAGGCCGACGTGCTCAGTCGCCGTCGCTGGCGCCAGTGCCAAGCAATGATGCAGCAGTTTTGGAAGGAGTTTGTGGGGTCGTACCTGTCTGCAATGCAGGCCCGGCAGAAGTGGATTGGAGAGACTGACAATCTATCAGTCGGTGATGTCGTTCTGATGGTCGACCCTAAGCAACTGCGGGCTTCCTGGCCCATGGCCAAAGTCATTGAAGTTCTCCCTGGTGGAGACAAGCGTGTCCGTGCAGTGAAGATTCAGATGGGGGACCGGGTCTACACCCGACCAGTGGCACGTCTCATCCGACTGCCTGCAGAGACATCAGTAGATGGTGATCCCAGTGCTGCCACCATCCCTGCATCTGAAGAGACCTAGTTACAGTTGTTGAAGTTATATCCACCTCTGTGTTTCCCATGGGGTGGCCAGTTTGTTTAATGATGTTCATGTTTATAACCTATAACCCATTCCAACACAATTTCCCATGGCATTGTATGTAAACTGCTTCGCTCAGTTTAGGGGCGGCTGTGTTGTGAAATTGCTATAGCGAAGAGCGCCACCTCGCGGCCGTGCTTGTGCAGCGTATCCTTATGCTCGAAAACCCCGGAAGGCTGGTTGGGATGGTGAGCAACATATTTCCTTGTCCTTTTCGCTCTTATAGGTTTATAATCATATCCTAATTATACCAATTATATCTTCCAATCATAGTGAGAGTATTTTAATGACCATATGTGTTGACAAACCGTTAATTAATCACCAGGGATACGAAATACAAAGTGTCGGAAATAGACTGCTTAAACTCCATTATTATAATGTAATACCACTGCATATGAGCCTACCACATAACGCTATTTCACCATTGCCAATCCGTTTTATGTAATTCCACTTGGGTTCATGTTTGTGTAATTGAATTGTTATTTGAACCTTATTGATTCCCATATTATCCACTGTCTTTTACAGAACGATCTGTCTTTATCATCAACCGGTAAAGATCTCCCATAACATGATCCGTAACATCCACGGCCGAATTTATTAAACCGCACACGTCCAGTGCCTCACAGAGTAACCATCAAACGAATGCGTCCGTCTCCCCCCTTTCTTTTCACTTACCGATTAAAGATAATATCATACTTTGTTTTTTTGTCAAAGAATTGTAGACTCAAGGAAGATATCAAGGAAGATACATACAATAACAGGAATTTATTTAATCTTGTCACCGTTATTGTTTTTTTTTAAGATTTTTGGTCGTTTCTTTTAAGAATTTCTTGATAATCACAGCCTTTCAGGCGGAACAATTTTCAAGGTAAGTTTCTATCAGCACAATCTTTATACCATGTAAGTTATAGGTAAATCTGTGAACATTTATGTTTTGGTTTCGTACCAAAGTGAAGTACTACCTTTAAGCGCCAAAAGTCTTACTTATGGATTCCATGTAATAGATTCCACGCGTAGCAGTGCCCGTAATCACAAAAATAGGCCGTAACGGATTCCATGAGATTGGGCCCTGCTTACTCCACTAGAAGGAAGGTATTCGTCGATGTTGCAACTTTCAACATTGTATTTATTAAGTAACAATTATGCAATTTTACCTGAATATCTCCGGATCTGACATCAGCAATATTGTGTAGTATTCCAATCACATCCTGCAGCATATATGGAAACAACACGTCATCTCGTTTCCAGCCAACCATCACAGCTACATTCTCGGCAACCTCCACTACATTGGCATCAACAATGGGCATCTGAAAGGTTATCACACACAAAAGACATGCATATGATGTTATTTCACACATTTTGAAAAAGTTTCACCAACAAATTTTTTGGATATTTAGCCATCCTGCTGCTGATTTAGTCTGACAGTAAGTCGTGTACCTTCGCAATATCGTCAAGGGATGTTGTCCTTCTTAGTTGTCCACAATTTATCTGAAAGCTTCCCCAACTAGCATTCTCAACCAGCATATTAGACGAACAGGTACGGGTGGACATTGGATGACCAGCTGATTAAGAATGGAAGAAACGGAAGTTATTATTGATACGAAGCAGTTATATTTGATATGCTCATCACTAGCAAATACATAAAGAATAAAGGACAATTTGGAACACCGCCAATATAACATTGCGTGGCTTAATAGATGAAAGACCGTCAGTGCGGTATAGAGGTAATGGGTTCGAATCCCGCTTTAGTCAGTTTGCTCTCTCTATCTTTGAATGACATAAACTCATCAGTATACCCTGTGAAGTATTGGATAACCTGATATCGCTTTTAACGATGCATCCCATTTGAATGATCACGTGCAGGTGTATGTTGCCCCTAAAAGGACTGGGATGGCATAAGGTCATACCTTTTTCGGTCCAGAGTGGGCATCTTTGGATGGACATCGCCTGTGATCCTGACTCTGTGACTGGCCAAGTAATCGTACCATACGCCTCATCACTAATCGTTGATTCAGTGCATGGGCCTACACGTAAATCTACAAACAAGTATTTCATTGAAACAGTATGGACATAATTATCTCATATCTGCTGTGGATAATTGATCTAAATTGCATATTAAGGAGACACTTTGGCGTCTAAAAGTGAACATTTGGGAGACATCTGCAAATAAAGAGACTTTTCGGTGTCTCACTATTATACCAGCTACCTTTTAAAGACATATTCTTGCTGTCCATATTTAAATAGAAGACAGAGAATGCTCTCAATGTGAATATAATGTCAATTTCAAGTTCATTGGTTTGGAGGATGTTTTGAAATAGGTACATGTAAGTAAAGTTTGTGCACGACCCGATGAGAAAGTCTCCCTAATGACCCAAACCAGGTAAATAATTCTAGAGTTGTTATTCGAAGCAAATCAACACTGAACACTTCGTTGTAATTGGTGCTCCTTTTTGAAAGATTCTGTTTGCATTATGTGTCACATTATCTGGACCATACTATCTCTCTCATTAATATTCATGATTAATTGTGGTGCCCGTCGCAATATTGGATTTGATTCACCACGCTGGATTCAATTCATACCTATCGGTATGGCATCTGCACTAGTAAGCAGGAGGTCGTGGGTTGGAATCCCACCTGAGCTATTGCATGATTTTTTAAAGTACAATCAACAGGCATGAGTATGCAATCATCCACGTCGGTGAAGGGTAAGCCTATTTGCATATGGTCCATACTTACTGAGTACAGTGACAGTAAAACTGCATGAGTTTGTATTCATTGAACCATCAGTCGCTGTATAGGTGAAATTATGAATACCAAAGCCAATGATAACTGGTGGGCTGTATGCAATGCTGGACTCCGTTGTTACAATGCCCGAGTTATCTGAAGCAAGAGGTTCCGACCAGTAAGCGGTGACATTAGATGAACCTTCCTCAGCAGCCAAAGTAAAGCTTGTAGGACAGGTGATCTGTGGCTGTTCTTGATCTGTGTATAAATGAAGCTTTGAGTAAGTTTGTAAAATATGAGGGACAGATAGGCAGATCCAAACCTATTATCGATCCAGGCCTATAGGTCGGTGGATATGTCGCAGGACAAAGGTAATTCGAATCGGTTAGAAGGAAGGATTAATTTCTGAGCCCCAATCTTCAGACGAATTTGGTGTATGTATGTCATTGCTTAAACCTGCCGCATAAGGGCGCTAAGTGTGTATACACCAAGGTTCACGAATGAACTTTGGCGTACGCACTTGGCGCTCGTGTGCGGCAGGCTTTAAGGACTTACCTCTGACAGATATATAAAATGTGCACTTGAAGGAATTGTCAGGATTGTCCAGATCAGTCACAGAATACCGCACTGATGTTTCCATGGTGATGCCGTGGACATGTAACGAGGTGATGTTAAAGATGTCTCCACTCTTACAAGGTAAGAAATCACCCGCACCGCTAGCTGCCACACAGTAGGTTGATTCCACATAGCGTTGTGGTGGGTTTACTAGTGTGGGTTTGGTCCAGAAGACTTGGGTTGAGTTTTGACCAAGAGGAGCGATGGCCACAATGGTGGGCTGACCATTAGGGAACCTAATGGTCTCCGGTGGTGGACACGTATCTCCAAAAGCTGAAAAGTTGGCTGAAGAAATATCATTGATCATTGAACACACATCTCGAGATATGATTAGAATGAGCTCATGAATATGTTCAACGTCTTTTCATTTGTACCATTGTTACTTGAAATGATTCAATAGAAAAATCCCTTTTAGTTCCTTTGAGAGGGTCGTTTGGATAGCATATCGCGAACGAGGAATGCACTTCCAAAAGTATCCTGCAGATGTTTGCTCGTCTTGTCACGCTATGATTATTATTTGTATTAATATTGTAACGGACAGTTAAATACAGTCATGTAAATGTTGCGGTGGGCTCCGCTGGAGTGCCCTGATCTGTTTCCTTTGTAGTTGTAATTGGGTAATCCTATTGCGCCCCGGAAATTGGTTGTTTTCCAGGAAGCTCGTGGTTTGGCGGGCGCGGGAAGGGTTTGGCAAGGTGCCCGGGCGCGGGCCGGATATTGACATTCTTTATTTATATAGTTGTCCTTGAAGTTGTGTAACGTGAGTTGTTCTGGTTCTGACCGCGGTGCGGTAGGACTTGCAGTTTGAGCTCTGATTAAAAAGAAGATGCTTGTTGCTGTTAAATCCTGTGAGTTGCGTCCCTTATTTGGTGTTCCTTATATAAAGGGAGGACAAGACCCCAAGGTTCACGCTACAATATTGTCGATATTGTAATTGTTTTTTATCGTTGTTGGTGATGATGTCATTGTCTTTTTTCCATCCCCTTACAATGAGATCTTACCATTGCAAACTACGGCTGTTTCCAGTAAACATGATGTCAGTACTTCCTCTTCATCACGGTATGAGCAGTCAGCCAAACGACTTTCATTGCCCAAACACCTGACACCACTCATTATGTGGTAACCGCTGCCATGTCCAAATATGTTTCTGTCCAAGGAGACAAGGACTCCATTGAAGCCAAGTTGATTGCATATTACATTGGCATCATTCCAGCTCCTTTCGTCATTATGACATCTACGTATCACCAGCCATCGGCCGTTTGTGTGAACGTCAACTCGCCCCATTTCATATGTTTTACCGTCGACAAGGCGTACAGGGAATGATCTATCTGCATTGCAAAATCAAACAAATAATTCACATTACACGTTTGCATTAATTTGCTACATGACATTCTTAATTCACAATGATCATCATATGGAAGGAAGTTTCTTCGTTAAAGGTAGTATCGTACTTTGTTAAGAAAATTAAACATAAATGTTCACAGATTTACGTATAACTTTCAGGGTATGAAGATAATGGTGGTAGAAATGGTGTATTTATCCAGAAATTAGTTAAAGAACGACCGAAAATATGTTTGATCTTTTAAAAGATCAAATTAAAAGAAAAAAAGACTTAAGAAATACCGTGGCAGTTTTTCAATGTTTTCTCAAAAAATGGGCACCGTACGTATGTGACTGAAATGTGCACAGATTACTTTTACTGTATCTTCCTTGATATTTTTGCCCATGAATCTGTATTTCTTTGACAAAAACCGAAGTATAATATTACCTTTAAGAAACATTACCATGTCATAATGGGCATTACGGAGCTCCACGAGTGCTATTCCACTTATCCAGATAACCACATAATTTATCTCACCACGTCGACTTATGAAGCCCTAAAAGTCGACATATCCTGATAATTTATCTCGCCAAGACGACTTACTGAAAGAAGAAAGTCGACTTGTCTTGATAGTTTACTTTGTAAAGACGTTTTAATAAAACTGAGGATATTTCATCAGGATAAGACTACTTTTTAGATGCACTTCGTTAACTTGGCCAGATACATGATCAGGATAAGATGACTTTTAGTTTTCCCGTAAAGTCATCTTTTTGAAATGATTATTGAGACAAGACGACTTTAACCACTTTTATCACTCCAAAAGTTGACTTGGCGAGATAGATTATGTGGTATCTGTATTTAAGTGAAATGACACTCGTTGAATGTGTAACACAAGAATGACCATTTTAAATCTGCCCTGGCCATCGTGTTTAATTGACACATTATATGTTTACGTCACGCCGTAAATAAACTCACCATGTTGTTGGCATACAATTCCTCTTAAAGGGAAAATGCCAAATGAGACCACATGGTCCTGTAGTTGACAGTCAATCAGACTGCGTTCATTACCAGTACATGTGATATCGATGAGATACTGGTCTTGATCCCATGGTATATAATAATATCCAAACAAGGATGGCTGAACAGTGTAGCCATCCTCATCAAATCCCAGCTGATGGCAAATGACTGTGACGTCATGTCTTTCCAGTTGAGCATCTCTCAAATATCCCCAATGGCCATTGAAGTATAGCTGAACTAATCCTGATTTGGCGGTTGATCCTCCTACCAAACGAATTGAGTGGTTGTCATCACCTGAACAAAAAACAACAACATAAAATAATTAGTCCATTATAAACTCTTTGTTAAGTACACGATTCCTTTGTAAAGGTATAATACATGATTGATAGAGGTGGCAGAACAGCACGCACATTTTGTCTGATAAAACATGTACATGAAATGATAAACCTGTGAAAATTTGAGTTCAAAAGGGCATCTGAGTCACGAAAAAATTGCGAAAACCTTCTTATAAAGAATGAAGAATGGTTTTGATCTAACCCCGAGATCAAAACTGTTTCCGGTCTTTGTTTTACTAATTTCTGGATAAATACACCATTTCAGGCGGAAATATTTTAACTGCAAGTTTCTATCAGCACCATCTTCATACCCTGATAGTATTACATGTACGTTAATCTGTGAACGTTTCTGTTTTGGTATCTTACCAATCCTGTACTGTACATTTTAACGAAAATTATAGTCTTGGAACAGCTAATTACACTTGATTACACCCAGTAGCGCCCCTGTGCATGGGTCTTACACTTTATATACATTCATATCAAGGAAATATTGAAATTCGGAAAGCTTTCTTATTTTAAAAGTCACTGACCTGTTAATGACGTTGTACAGATAACTGCATTTTCGTGCCAATTCATGCCCACATCAATACTCCAAGCTCTGTAACTGCAATCAGCAAGTTTTTCCTCGTCGCCGTTGCAGTGCAAATCCATCATAGTTAAAGGTAATCTGGAATGTCCCACTAAACTCTGCTTTGTGATGGCCAAACTAGAACCCCGGAAACCAAGCTGGCGACATACCACAGTGGCTTCATCGTTGTCCCACACAATGCTAGAAATCGATCCCCACTGACCCATGAAGAATATCTCTACTATTCCCTCGGAACTGGAATTGCTGCCAGTAAGCCGGATCTGAACATCTTGGGTATCTGGTAGAGGAGAGTGTTGGGTGGAGAGGGTTGGGGTATAGAATAAAAACATTGATGAGCGCTGAAATACATGAAGGATGTGATGGACCGATCATTTCAAGGTACAGTACAGGATTGGTAACATTCCCAGACAGAAATGTTCACAGATTCACGTATAACTTTCAATATTATGAAGATGGTGCTGGTAGAAACATACCGTTAAAATATTTCCGCCTGAAATGCTGTATTTATCCAGAAATTAGTAAAACAAGACTGATCTCGGGGTAAGATCAAAACCATTCTTCATGTTTTATAAGAAAAATTGAGTCGGGTTTTCGCTATTTTCACTTGACTCAGATGTCCGATTGAGCTCACATTTTCACAGGTATTTCATGTAGGCCCACATGTTTGATCATACAAAGTATGATTGCTGTCCTGTGACTTTTACCAATCATGTATTATACCTTTAAGAGGCGTGATTGAGAGCAAGGTGGCGAGTGGAGATTATCAGTAACCAATCGGCGGTATGTTTCCAACAAACAAGCCTGCATCCCTGGGCCCGAGACTGCTCGAATCATTTCCCTGGTCTGTGGTATGATTTCAGTCGGGAGTTTGAGAACTTTCATCAGGGATGGTGAACCTCTCTCAATAATTCTAGATTTAAATATGACTCGATAGGGAACTCCGTCACACTATGAAGTAGTATATGCTGGGCATATGAGTAAAAGTCAAATATCTCACCTTGTTGGCATACGACGCCTGCATGTAAACGACATACATCCATCGAAACAACGAATGAGCAATCGTTCAGTCTCTGTTCATGGCCTGTGCATGCGACATTAGTCAGATAGTTCAGGTGGTTGGTATGGTTCTTTATGTATAATGTCTCATTCGGACCATGTAGACCGAGTTGTCGACACACGACACTAGTATCGAGTTGATCCCAGCCGTCATCACACACTGTTCCCCACTGACCATTGAAGAAGATTTCTACCCAGCCATTGCTACTTGATGTACCACCGACAAGTCGGATTGGGAAGTCATCTCCTAAAAAGAAATCAAAACGATTCTGCTAAATATGTGATACTGAACAGATCTCGAAAAGTGCTTCTGGCAAGCACTTAAGGCTGCTGCAACAACACTGATGTAATATCAATACACACTACACGTAATGAACTTATCATGACGTAAGTGCAATTATAATCTTCAACACATGAAGCAGTGTTGGAGTACTCGTACTCGAACTCGAGTACCATTAAGTATTTGGCCCGTACTCGATCATAATTTTTTATGTACTAAGCAATTAAGTACTCGGTACTAACTCGAAATTTCGTACTCGAACTCGACAAATTGTACTCGATCCCAGTTGCAAGTACTCGAAAGAAAATTCAGATTTTGTATACATGTACAATTTTTGGGTCAGAATCATAGAATAATGATGAATGTATTGCGTTATCGACGCTATGCAGCTTATGCAGGATCGCTGGTGTACATTTTGTTATCGTCCTATTCCTACTGAATACTACAAGAATACCAACGAATTTAATTGCAACCTTTCCTTAGTGCGGTTTCTGACCCGGCTCAGTGAAGCACTGGTAATTTTATAAATGGTCTTGTTAAATGAACCATCAATAAAACACCTTTGAGAATTAAACTGCTTTTCTGAAGTTGGTACTTTTCTGTTCTTTTATTTTCAAGACTTTGCAAATAAATCGGTGTTAACCAAGTAAGGTGACATGAATGAAAAAAAGTACTTACAGGCATTACAGAACCGATTCATGTCCTAACACTTTTAATATGTTCACTGTAAAAAGTATCTGTATTTTAACGGACTAAAAAAAAGTTCTGGAAAATTTGCTGCCAGAACTTTTTCCGTAAAAAGACGGAAACATTTTTGTACAGTTTGTTTGTGACACTACGTGTTTATTTCTTAGAATACTGGGCAATAACTTTACATATCACATGCAAGTAACGGTGCATGCTAATTTTCCCAATGCTATAGTTGTCTTTGTACTCGGCCCGTACTCGGCACAGTATGTACTCGGAAAACTTGGTACTCGAATTTTGATACTCGACAACAACACCGACAAGAAAATACAGAAAGTACAAATTCTTTGCTTACCAAAATCACACACGACACCTGCTTCACGATCAACACATGGTGGCGCTCCCCATTGCGTCACATCGCAGTCTGTGAGTCTGTCCTCTGTGCCAATGCAGTTATTGATGGCGACGCCGTATTTGACATCGGTGCCATCGTAGTAAGTGCCGAGAAAGGGTACGCTCCTTCCGGGGATTCCCAGTTGTTTACAAATGACATTGGCTGCTTCTGTGCTTAAGCCATTGTCATTAGTGCATATGTCTGTCCAGTACCCGTTCAAGAACATATTAACCTTGCCTCTTGAAGAGTTAAATCCCCCTATCAGTCTGATAGGGTGATCGTCGACTTGAAATATGAAACACAAACAATGATTGATGTTAAATAAAGTTGTTTAATTATTTGTCTCTTTTATTTCTCGTATTACTTTTCATCATTATATATTTTTGGATACGCCAAATCTCCTGGTCACCATGTATTTAAAGGTGTAAAACAGGACAGCACTAACACTTTGTCTGATATAATGTGCATGACTAAAATAAACCTGTGGTGAAAATCTGAACTCAATCAGACACCCGAGTCATGAGAAAATAGCGAAAGCTTGACTCATTTTTTCTTATAACTGAAGAATGGTTTTTATCTTACCCTGGGATCAATTTTTTTTTCGGTCTTTGTTTTACTAACTTCTTGATGAATACACCATTTCAGGAGGAAATATTTAAACGGTATGTTTCTACCAGCATCATCTTTATATCCCGAAAGTTATACGTGAATCATTTTGTGAAACTTGTGAAATTTGTGTGAAAATTTCTGTTTGGGTATGTTACCAATCCTGTACTGTACCTTTAAGGTTCTGTTTATTATAACTATAAGGTTAGTAGCTTGCATACCATGCATGACATTTACTAACGTATGACATTTTAGCACATCAATCAACTTTACAATCAAATCTGTTTTAAAAGAAAACAAAATTACCTGATTGACACATTATACCAACGTCCTCGTATCCCCAAACCACTTTTACTATAGGCACTCGTGTGCTTGGACATTCTAACAAGTGTCCTTCATCACCATTGCATTTAAAGCTGCTTTGATATTTTGGCCCATAACTCCAGCCAAAGAAGGACGAAAGGACAGTGATATTGGGTCCGATGAAGCCAAGTTGTCGACAAACTACACTGGTTGCAGCATCGTCCCAGCCCGAGTCAGTAACGCCAACCCACTGACCATTGACGAACATCTCCAACCTCCCCTGATTCTCAGATAATCCAGCAGTAAGTCGAACAGACAGGAAATCTTCATCACTCTCTGTTGCAGTAAAACAGATAAAAAAGTGCTTGCGATTTCAGAAGAATGACATATGGATAACATAGTACTTTTCCCCAGGTTATAAAAAAATGATGTGCAAAAACGCGATTCAATAATCGTTATGTTTGCACTTTGTCAAGGCATCGTGGTTGCTAAAGAGATTCATCATGAAAAACAAACACTAAAATGGTATTAAACCGCAATACTTGAAATCAATGCAACGTTACCTATTTGGCAATTGATTCCCACAACCAAACAGTCAGTCTCAATCCGATAGTCCTTTCCCTGTCCCCAGATGTTGATCACACAGTCTGCCAAGGATGTCTCATTGCCGATGCATTCAGGGTTTTTGAGATTAATCACGTCAAAATATCTGGGGATTCTCGTGAATGCTGCGCTGGTTCCATTAAAGCCAAGCTCTCTACACACCACACTAGCATCTGATACTGTCCAGTTTGTATCACATACAGCTCCCCATTGGCCTCTGAATGATACCTCCACATTCCCATTCATCTCCGATGTCCCACCATCGAGTCGAATAGCAAATTCATCCTCTGCAACAAGATTGATAGTAGCAGAAATAGTATTTATAATAATTAACAAGAATTCAAATTCGCTTCAATTGAAAAACCTAATCTTTTATTCGAATAGGTATGGTAGATACTATTACTTTCGAAATGAGCTTGTGCAAGGTAACTTTAACGAAATTGTTTTAAAAGAACATTAAAAGGCACGTTCACACACCCAAAAAAAAGCGCGATTTGCATTGTGTCGCGATAATTTTGTCCAAACAGGCAGAAAAATCGCGACCCAAATCGAGCCGGTACGATTTCATAATCAAACTGCGCATGCGCGATTCGCCAAGTTTGACCTGAAGTTGACCTGCATCCAGTGGTACGCGCGAGACGCACTGAATCGATACGGTGGTTTTAATACACGTTTTATATACATGGGATATAAACAAAGTCTCTTTTTGGCGCACCGTACGTACAGCTAATAATGGAGATTATTTTCAAACAGACGCACTATTAGTGCGATTTTTGTGTCCACATACGAAAAACACAGTTTTTGAATCGTGAATCAAATCGCGACGCAAACAATCGCGATTTTTGTGGTGTGTGGGGGAACATGTTTATTATCTTTCTTACCATACTGACACACGACACCTGCTTGATTTTGAGAAAAGCAGTCTGCACCCCATCCTGTAAACGTGCATTCATTCAGTTGACTTTCATTGCTATGGCAACGAACATTACTGATTAGGAAGAGTCCGGCTGACTGACCAAACCCTAGAGCGATGGAGGTAGCGATGACTGATGTGCTGTACCCGAGGAAACCAAGCTGTCGACACACCACACTGGCATCTGCCTGATCCCAACCATCACTGCACACGGAACCCCATAGGCCATAGAATAGAATCTCCACACGCCCCTCAGTCTTTGAGTCTCCGCCCACTAGGCGTACTGGATACTCATCGCGGTAATTCACTTGGGTAGAATAAGATGTACTCCCCACATCAGACAACTCACCATTATCAATGGATTCGAAAGAGGAGGTGAAATCAATCTGTGAATCATCCGTCGAAATAGGATCTAATCGATTAAAACAAACAAGAAAAAGCGAACCATTGATCAATATCACCATGGTGATTTGTATTGTGACATTACACTTTGCTTTAACCAATTAAGATTGGTTCATGATTTACGATTGATCGTAGTGCTTGGTGAAATCGACCAATGGTTTATTATAAGAAAACATTTAAACTGTCTGTTTGAAAGCCCTCCTGTTTGATTACCCATCCCAACCCATCGAAACGTTAATTAGTAATTAATTTAAATCGAATCAATTCTACTAATATCATCCCTGATGTGATTTGATTAATGAATTCAATAAAAAGTAGTAGCTTAGCCGGTTTCGTTCGTTCGTTCGTGTGAGGACTTTCAGCTAAGTACATCAGCTGCAAGGGAAGGTCCCGATGTAGCCAGCGGATGGTATCATCATCCAGCTCTAGGATACCAGAAGCTCCGTGGGGTGATTTGTAGATAGGGCATACTGGAGCAGCATACTCAGCAGAGGAAAAAGAAAGGTCTAGGGTTAAGGTGCGGAGAGTCGTGAAGTCAGCACCCAATCCGATCCCAGCAAGCTTCTTCAGAAGGGACACTCTGCTTTGTGTCTTTCCAGCTGTGGCTTTGGTATGTTCATGGAAAGTGAGGCTACGGTCCACTGTGATGCCTAGGTACTTTCGGGAGGGGTCAAACTTCAGCCTGGTACCGATGAGAGATATGTTCAGCTCTCTATTGGCGCACCATTTTGCCATATGGAAGACAGAAGATACGGTCTTTGGCAGGCTCATCTTAAGGTGCCATCTGTTGAAGTATGTGTCAAGCATGCTCAGATCCTTCTGCAGGGAAGTTTCAATGGCCTCAAATCAGTGATCGTCAAAACCCAAAGCCGAGCCATCTGCGTAGGAGTACTGCATGCAGTCGCCCTTAGGCATGTCCCACACATAGATGCTGAAGAAAATCGGGGCAAGGACAGAGCCTTGTGGCACGCCATTGCGGAGTCTCCTATTTCTGCTGCGTTCACCGTTTGACGAGCCTCACATCTGAGATGGTTTGCAGGGTCTTAAGGTAAAGGCCACGGATCCTCACAAGTATCAGCAGTATCTTTCCAGCAGCTTGTAGATGTGGGAAAGCAAACTGATAGGACGGTAGCTCTTGGGATCATTTGTCGTCTTCTTTGGCTTCAGGATGGCAATGACCTTGGCCGTCTTTCATTTAGATGGAGTTGTTGATGTCGTCAGGCAGGTGGAGAGGAAAGACTGCAGCCATGATGTAGCTTTAGGGCTCGGATTCTTGAGAAACTCTGTGTGGATGTTGTCATTGCCTGGTGCTTTACCGGTCTTCAGTTACTTCAGTGCAGATTCCATCTCTTCCAGGGTGAAGGGTCCAGACAGTGAGGATGACTGTACTGTGGAGTAGACTGGAGGAGATTCTTTATCTCATAATTCACTGAGCGGGAGTGAGTTTTGGCCTCTGTAGATCGGTCTTGCCACTTTCCTTTGTTGACGAGGACTGAAGCGATGGAGTTGGCCGATACAGGGCACTGTCTTGGAGTGCTGCTTCGACCAGTAAGCTTGTTGATAGTGTTCCGAGCCTCAAAGCTCGACTGTGTGAAGTTGATTCGAGAGACTTCCTCTTCCCATCTAGTCTTCCTCTTATCACCTAGTAATTTCAGTAGACCCCTGCCTGCAGCTTCTCTTACTTCCACGGTCTTGGACCCGTCAGTGTAGGTTTTGTAGATGTGGTCACACTCATCGTCCCAACATGGAATGTATGGGTTTCTCAAGTGTCTCCCTGGGGATGGAGAGTTTTGCTGCCTGGTGTAGCATAGAACAGAAGGCAGAGTGGAAGTTATTCACGTTGCAAATGCTGGGGTCTGGTAGATTTGGCGTTAACTTAGAGGCGAGCTCCTTGAACTTCGGCCAGTCTGCTTTCCTGATGTTCCATCTCTTCTTTGGAAGGTTGGCGAGTTGAAGTTTGATGTCACTGATGATGATAATTGGACAGTGACCTTACCTTGGGAACTTTGGGAGCACCAAAAGATGTTTGATGAGACCAAAGATAGGTCAGGGCAGGACCATAATTTGTGGCTGCCTGAGTAGAAAATTGGGTGGTCCTTGCTGTCATAAAGCACCATTAGCTCCTGGGATTCAGCCCAGTCAAAACAGCCTTTCCGTTCTTGTTGGTGTCTGGGTATCAACAAGCAGTGTTACGGCTGTTGAAGTCTCCACACATGAAAGGGCATTGGAGGAAAGAGCGTAATTTCAACGTCTGCTGGTGGGGGCTTGTAATGGTTGAAGAAGTGATTTCCCATTGCTTCAAAGGTGGTCCACTGCACAGCAGAGTTCTCAGGGGAACTGCCAGTGGTAGATGCTTTCATGCCTGGTTTGGTGTAAGATGCAATACCGTGCTTCTTGTGAGGTATGAAGCAGATCAGATTGAAACCAACAATGTGTAATTGTTCTTGTGACTCGCAGTGTGTTTCTTGGAGACAGATAATGTTAGCACCATTTTCTTAGGTAGCCATATGGAGGATCATACATCACGCTTGGAGCTTGTAAGGCCTTCAGCATTGAGTTGGAGTACACAGAACGAGGTACCAGCCATCATCGGGTAGCGCGTCCTGATAAGGACGCATGCTTCCTGGAACTGTGCAGGAACTCTTCTGGTGGTGCAAGAGCTACATATGTACTGGCGATAAAACGCGGTGGTAGACTTCAAAGTGTTGCTTTAGTAAGACACGTAAATGTTGTAACAGGGTCACCACGAGAGGGCAGTAACATGACCCCGGTTTGAAGCATTGTTACAAAATGTACCTTGAGGCCAAACGAGGATTTTCTTGTAGAAACTAGAGAGTTTTAAACAGATTTTGATTCCTTTCGTGTCGATTTCAAGTTCATTTTCGTCAACGCGCTGACAAATAGGGAAATATGGAATGCACTGAATGTCTACTGTCTTATAGAGTAAATACAAAAAACGTTCAGTTGTAGAAAATGGATAATTTCCCGTTCCAATGGTTTCACTTGTATTTGTAAGTTTGTTTGTGAAGACTCACAGTGGTCTATCACCTGAGCTATCCAGCCCTGTGTTGGCGGTGTCCCTAATAGTCAATTATCTAATGATAATGATAACTTACTGAAAGGAATTTATTAAGCGCAGGCAGTCGCGAGAAAAATCACCTCAAGGCGCTTAAACAGGTATGTAAAAAAACAAAAAAAGTTAAAATTGTACACAATAACCAAATAAGCGCATAAGTATACTACATGTACATCTATGTTCGTTTGTATTTTAATATAGACACTGCCTTCTTAAACGTACAACATTAACGACTTAACGTCTACATTGATAATGATGTACTATATATGAACTATTGTAATACAATATATAAAACTTAATATAGGTTTTCCCGGCCAAATTCAGCAAAAGAACGTTCATTTTCGTGAAAACGCATTCAGATTCGGACAGATTTTTCAACTCTTTGCAAACTCAGCTTTCTTTTTCCTCATTATCACATTCTATTTCGTGTTTGTGCATTCAGGATTTGTGTCTTACTATTCAGATTCGCGTTGGTGCGTTCTAGTTCGTTTATAGGCATTCAAGACCACACTTCCACCATTCAAAAATAGGATCTTTTCTGTCTTTTGACGATTGGAGCAATCAAATTAAAAGCCAGGGATGCGAGCACGGTATTTTGTCGGGGGGGGGGGGGGGGGGGCTAGAAGAGCCACTTATTTTGGGGGGCTAGACCCTTCTTCTAACACTGCAGTTATGGCTTCTTTCATGTCTCATTAGGAATAGAAAAACATGCACCATAGCCTACACAACATGTTTTTCATGTAATTGGCGAGAGTAGTGTGATTATACAGGAACTATTGCAAAATGATAATTCTCAATTTCTCACTTTTTTAATTTAGGGAATTCCCCATTTTTCCCCCGCGTTATTTCTCAATGTTCTTGGAAAATTGCAAAATGGGGAATTCCCCATTTTCCCCCGTTAATTGAAAATTTTGGAAATGAAATGGAAAAAAAAAGAAAAAAGAAAAAAAAATGAAACAATTAAATAATATTATTTTTTATTATAATGAGAGAGAGAGAGAGAGAGAAAACATGATGAAAGAAAACATAAAACCAACATATTTTGTAACTCAAAATTTTGAAAAATATAACGCCATCAACAAAAATGAGAATCATTATTACGGATTGTTTGAAAAGAAAAATTTAATCATCCATCCATCAATGAACGGAGTTGAAATCGCGTCATCAACTATCGCTTATAAACACGAAAATAACGAATGTAATTTAGTATTTATAATGCCACCCAGCTTTTGCCTCGGCATTTATACGGAAGCTTATAGTGACCATCCGAGTTTCTGCGTTAACAAAATAAAACATATTTTGGAAAGGCCATTACCAAGACGTCTTTCCCCGATATCGCATCTCCTAAAGACGTCTTTCCCTGATATCCTATCTCGGAAAGACGTCTTTTCCCGATATCCTATCTCGGAAAGACGTCTTTTCCCGATATCCTATCTCGGAAAGACGTCTTTTCCCGATATCCTATCTCGGAAAGACGTCTTTTCCCGATATCCTATCTTGGAAAGACGTCTTTTCCCGATATCCTATCTCGGAAAGACGTCTTTCCCTGATATCCTGTCTCGGAAAGACGTCTTTCACTGATATCCTATCTCGGAAAGACGTCTTTTCCCGATATCCTATCTCGGAAAGACGTCTTTCACTGATATCCTATCTCGGAAAGACGTCTTTCCGTGATACCGTGATACCTATCTCGCAAATACGTCTTTCCCCGATATCCTATCTCGGAAAGACGTCTTTCTCCGATATCCTATCTCGGAAAGACGTCTTTCCGTGATATTGCTTCTCGGAAAGACGTCTTTCCGAGATAGGATAACCGGGAAAGACGTCTTTCCGAGATAGGATATCAGGGAAATACGTCTTTCCGAGATGCGATATCAGGGAAAGACGTATTTCCGTGATACGGTTTCAGGGAAAGACGTCTTTCCGATATGCGATATCAGGGAAAGACGTCTATTTGAGAAAAGGTATCATCTGTCTGAGATAAATATCTCGGAAAGACGTCTTTCCAAGATAAATATCTCGGAAAGACGTATTTCCGAGATAATTATCTCGGAAACTCGGAAACTCGGATGGTCACTATAAGCTTCCGTAGCATTTACGTCAATTATAAATTTCTCGAATCAAAAATATTTGATAATGCAACGGGATATAAAATGTGTTACAGTTAGAACCAAGATGAGATGACAAAAATTTTTGATGATATAAGATCGCAAGTAATCATATTTATTAAAAATGAAAAAGAAACTTTACCAAAAATAGCTACTAGCTTATTTACAAACATGGGTAAAACATTTTTAAAACCAATTTATCTCGAACTAAACACCACCGACAATTCAACTAAAAGAATGTATATTAAACTTAAAACGCATGGAAAAGGAAAATATATAAAACATTCTACTAAAGTAATAAACGAAAATAGAGAAACAATTTTAAACATAAACGAATACGTTAATAAACCGTGTAAAATTACTCCGTACGTTTCATGTACGGATGCATACTGGGGAACTCACGGTAAAACAGATTATTGCGCTAGTTTTGAAGTAGAACAAGCCATTATCGCTTTAAAAGATAATCACCCTGTTGATATCGATACGGATTTAGCATTTGATATTGAAGAAATTAATTAAAATAAATCCAAAAATTTTATAAAACTTAAATATAAATTAAAAAAAAAAAAAAAAAAAAAAAAAAAAAAAACACCTTGTCTAATTAGACAAGGTGTTTTAATTACGTAATTTTTTTACATTTACAAAAATATTTAAACTAATCTATTTTAAATGTTTTCGTAAATAAACTTAAATTAACCCCACAACACCGATTAACATAGTCCAAACGTGACCGGCTAAAAATCCCACCCCTTTACCCAAAAGATTAAACAGCCAACTGGCGATACTCCCTAAAATACCCGGTAAAGCAGCTAACTATTTACCTCAAATTTTTTAAAGTAAACTCGCCAAATTTTTTAAATGCTCTTCGATCCATTCTTTTACACCACCCGATTTTGGTGGTGGCTTTGGATCGGGTGTTGGTGGTTTTGGAGTAACCACTGTGGCACCCCCACCCACAGCCACAACCACGCTACTAATAAGGGTACTAATGGCCAAACTAAAAGCGGCTAAAATGCTAACAACCGTCACACCTTGTTCTCTAAACAACGCTCTAATTTTTTCAATTAAAGTTCTATCGGAATTTAAAATACTTCTTATCGATTCATTAAATTTAGTATTACATTTTTTTAAAGAGTCATCAATATTACTAATTAGTTAAATCATCATTTAATTTTCTCTTTTCTTCATCGGGTAGGGTATTATCCTTTAATTTTTCTTCAATATCAATACGATCGCTTTTAAATTTATTTAATCTAATTATATGGTCTTCACGAGCACCATTTAATGTTGTCATTTTATTAAGATAACCATTAAACTCTCTAGCTTCTTGTTCAAATCCTTCGCTTATAAGAATCTCATTGACTCTAGCGATGCGCTCTTCTTTGGTTACATTTTTATCTAGCAACTCTTTTTCTAAAGACGCGCTTACTTCTTTACTTACTTTTCTATTATAATCGCTAATCCCAAGTCCCCTTCTAATGAATTCTACACCATTTTTATTTTGAATAGTTTTTAAATTTAAAAGAAGTCTTTCCGAGATAGGATATCGGAGAAAGACGTCTTTCCGAGATAGGATATCGGAGAAAGACGTCTTTCCGAGATAGGATATCAGAGAAAGACGTCTTTCCAAGATAGGATATCAGAGAAAGACGTCTTTCCGAGATAGGATATCAGAGAAAGACGTCTTTCCGAGACAGGATATCAGAGAAAGACGTCTTTCCGAGATAGGATATCAGAGAAAGACGTCTTTCCGAGACAGGATATCAGGGAAAGACGTCTTTCCGAGATAGGATATCAGAGAAAGAAGTCTTTCCGAGATAGGATATCAGAGAAAGACGTCTTTCCGAGACAGGATATCAGGGAAAGACGTCTTTCCGAGATAGGATATCAGAGAAAGAAGTCTTTCCGAGATAGGATATCAGAGAAAGACGTCTTTCCGAGATAGGATATCGGAGAAAGACGTCTTTCCGTGATAGGATATCGGAGAAAGACGTCTTTCCGAGACAGGATATCAGGGAAAGACGTCTTTCCGAGACAGGATATCAGGGAAAGACGTCTTTCCGAGACAGGATATCAGGGAAAGACGTCTTTCCGAGACAGGATATCGGAGAAAGACGTCTTTCCGAGACAGGATATCAGGGAAAGACGTCTTTCCGAGACAGGATATCAGGGAAAGACGTCTTTCCGAGATAGGATATCAGAGAAAGAAGTCTTTCCGTGATAGGTTATCAGAGAAAGAAGTCTTTCCGAGATAGGATATCAGGGAAAGACGTCTTTCCGAGATAGGATATCAGGGAAAGACGTCTTTCCGAGATAGGATATCAGGGAAAGACGTCTTTCCGAGATAGGATATCAGGGAAAGACGTCTTTCCGAGATAGGATATCAGGGAAAGACGTCTTTCCGAGATAGGATATCAGGGAAAGACGTCTTTCCGAGATAGGATATCAGGGAAAGACGTCTTTCCGAGATAGGATATCAGGGAAAGACGTCTTTCCGAGATAGGATATCCGGGAAAGACGTCTTTCCGTGATAGGATATCTGAGAAAGACGTCTTTCCGACATAGGATATCATGGAAAGACGTCTTTCCGAGATAGGATATCAGGGAAAGACGTCTTTCCGAGACGATAATTATCTCGGAAACTCGGAAACTCGGATGGTCACTATAAGCTTCCGTAATAAACTGTGGTCGCCACCCATCTTTAAAATTATAATAGACATCAGCATCGTCTAAAATAAAAATATCATTACCCCCTAATTTTATTTTTACTTGTTTGATTAAATTTCTAGCCAAATTTGGATATAAGGTTCTATTTTCATCGTCTTCCGATTCGAGCTCTATATTAAACTCTAATTTTGTCGAACTAGGAATTATAACATCGTCAGAAGCGAGACTCGGGAATTTAACGATTAATATACCACCGGGTTTAACCTCTCTCGGAACCATATCTAACCTTATCGATTTTCGATTACCTTTCAAAGCCATGGATTTTTTTAAACTCCTGTTTGGGTTTATTTTACTTCCGTACGTTTGCGCCATTTTATAAAAAAAAAAAAAAAAAAAATATTAATTAATAAAAAATGGCTTCGATTGCGATGATGATTGGTGGTGCTGTTGTAAATGCCTTAGCGTTTACCGGTTCAAACTTTTTATTTTCTAGTATAAATCAGGGTAATGCTGAACGAGAACGAAAACGTCACGATCTCGCGTTAGAAGAATTAAGCAGAGCAAAAATAGAATACGAAAAAAACAGAACAGCTTTACTAGATTATCTAAACGAAAGAATTAGAAAAGAAACGAGGGCTAAAAGTACTTTTCGAAATATTAACCAAGCGTTAATCGAATATAAAGAAGTGACCGGTAATGATTTAGAAATCCCTGAAGATTTCAGACACGAACCAAAATTGAGTGACTTTTACTCACCGAGTGAAGAACAAAAAGATGCCGAGATTATTTTTATAATAGGTGGCACGGCGATCATAGGTTATTTAGTCTATAAATGTATTTAATTCTTCTAATATAAAATGGAGGAAAAGTTTAAAAAGATTTATTACAGCCCCGCAGGATACTGGAAGGGTGAAGGAGCAGTAAAAAAACTTACCGATAAAACCGGCGCGTCTAAAAAAATAGTTCGAAATTGGTTGAGAAAACAAGCCATTTGGCAAATCTATCTTTCACCACCCGCTTATATACCGAGACCCACGAGTTTAAATAAATCTATAGGTCATCCGAATGAAATGCATCAAGCTGACTTGTTATATACACCGCACGATACGCTTAAAAGAAAAACTTATAAATACGTGTTAACGATCGTAGACGTAGCCACGAGATATAAAGAAGCCGAACCCTTAATTAATAAAACCAGCGGTCAAGTGACTGAAGCGATTAAAAGGATTTATCGTAGATCCGCGTTAAGTTGGCCAAAGATTTTAAAAATTGACCCCGGTAAAGAGTTTATGGGTGAATTTAATACGTTGATAAAAGAGAAAAAAGTACAAGTTCAAAGAGGAGGAGTGGGGCTTCACAGAGCGCAAGGTATTGTCGAAAGATTTAATCGAACTTTAGCCGAAAGACTTTTTGGTCATCAATACGCGCAATAACTATTAAACCCCACCGAAAGGTCGAGACTTTGGGTCGAGAGGTTACTTCAAGTTATTAAAGCGTTAAACAATGAAAAAACTAGATTAATTTCTACCGTTAAAGATGAGTCACTAACTCCCAACAAAGCGATGCAGTTGTTAGATATTAAACAGTTAAGTTCTAGCCCACCACAAAAAGAAAAACAATTAAACGTTAATAGCGTCGTAAGATATTTATATCAACCTGGGGAACTCGAAGAAGATTCTAGGAAAAGAGCGACGGATCCCATATGGAGCGTGGATACATATCGGTTAGATAAAATTACCACCGACCCCAATCAACCAACTTTATATTATTTAAAAGACGGACCAAAACGATCATTTGTGCGCCAAGAACTCATGGTTATATCCGATGAGGTGGAATTTGGTCCAAATTAATAATATTATAAATTAAAAACGATACCCCCGCTATGACCAAAATTCCAACCGTTAACGCAGTTTTTTCATCTTCGTGGAGATCTGGTTCTGTTTTTATTACTCGCGGAGTTGGTTGCGCCGGTGGGGGAGGCAGAGTTGGTTGCGTTGGTTGCGTTGGTGGGGGAGGCAGAGTTGATTGCGTTCGCAGAGGAATACTCGAATTTAAATTTAAGTTTAACCCCGGTGATAAATCTGACGTTGCTATTTGAATATTATTAATATAACCTTCGTGAACCCCAACCCTTAATTCCATATCAGATGGCATTAAATAAATTCCGGGGGTTATTACAAAATGTAACGAACTTTTGGCGTATTGTAACGAATCTTGAAATCGATTGATAGAAGCCTCGATATCGATAGGAGTATTTATAACATCTTCTACGATAACTTCAAATTGTCTTCGTGCATCTAATCCAGTTCCTGGGGTTAATACGCTAGTTTTAGTTTGCGCTTGCGCCCCTAATAACGAAAAAACGAGAGTTCTTACAGTTTCGTTTAGTTTAAAATACCAGCTTCTGTGAAAGAAGTCTTATCTGTAATAAATTTTGTCCAAGCGTTGGATGTTTCTTTACCTTGACGAATATATTCTACGGTATAGGTACTCGAATGACCAGAACCCTTGGGAGGATCGGGGAGACCAAACCCCAATTAAGTAGCCCCCGCGTAACGACCAAAATTTGTTAAAACGTGAGCGTCGTAATTTTTTCCCGGTACCACTAGACCAGCGCCGTAATAAGCGGTACCTAAACCCCCCGAAGTTTTATCCACGGTTTGTTTCCAATTATGATTTTGATCCACGTCCAAAAACCTACAAGTATCGACGTAAGCTTCGTGATCTATATTATTCCCTCATTCGACAATACAACAATCAAGAAATGGTCACAGTACTACAGTAAATTCAGGTTACGTGTGGTCTGAGCAGTTTTATTATCATCGCACCCAACTGGTCCCATGGAACATGCATGTGGGCCATGTTTCCGGACGGCATGGCTTCTTGGTCCGTGAAACACCAACGCAACATTTGAAAATTATGATTAACATTGTAAGTTTGTTTCCGGTCGTATGCTGATATAGAATGAGAGACTATTATGCAAAAGAGAGAGAAGCCAATATCGTAACCAGGGACTGTTACATAGTATAAAGGAGGAAT
This sequence comes from Astropecten irregularis, assembly GCA_963971285.1. Lineage (NCBI taxonomy): Eukaryota > Metazoa > Echinodermata > Asteroidea > Paxillosida > Astropectinidae > Astropecten > Astropecten irregularis. The sequence continues at coordinate 4,613,828 of OZ020265.1, forward strand.
ACTAGAAACTACAACAACGATTACCTGGGGGCATGGGTGTCGATCCCGGGGTGGTAGTGGTGGTGGTGGGGGGGGGGGGGGGGTATATTCCCCAATATTTGAGGTGGGGGATGGCGTGTATTATCCCCCCCCCATATTTCGAGGTTTAATGTCACTCAAAAAAAGTACCCATCCACTACATGCCAAAGTAGACCGACTTGAGGACCTGATTTCACCCAAACAGCTCAAAGTGGAAAGTACAAACTGTGGTGACCGAGTTCCATCCATATTCTCTACAAGACTTCCTATGTAGGGCCCAGCAAATGATTTTATAAAAAAGATTTTGAGGGTATACAAAAAATTAATGAGCTAACATTGCGGCCGTTTATAAAATTACTTATACCTGACGAGTGGCAAAACAACAAAAATATTAAGTACGTCTTAAAGAAGTATGTGGCGTGGGATTCTGAGTCGCGTGCACCGGGTTCGAGCCTGATGGCTCGAACCCGGTGCACGCGACTCAGAATCCCATACCCGAGCCTCAGGGCTCGAACCCGGTGCACGCGACTCAGAATCCCACGCCCTAACCACTTGGCCAGAACGAACATCTTGACGAAAGAAGTGAAATTGGAGTGAAGTGATTGTCAATGTCCTGCTCACCGAAAATCAATCGAGCATGTCCAGTACACTCTGAATGACAAAGCCTTTTGGGGTGCACCCCAGTAAATAATTTCCCATAGGCTCCCATGCTAAATGGCCATTTTCAAACAAATATTAAAAATACTCAGAAGTTTCTCATACAATCAAGCGATACACCAAAAAGACAACAAAAAAACAGATGAACGCGAGTGCAAAAACCATAACGAGGGACTTAAAAGGGGGAAAGCAGAACACTGATAACATAGGCCTAACGATGAATGTTATGCAAGGAGAAGGGAAAAAGACCAGGGGCCGATAATGCTGGCGCTTTGCGGATCGTCGCTGGGGCTCGGGTCCGCCGCTGGGCGAGGACCGGTCGCTGCTTTATATGCATTGATTTGACCCGTTTGGAGGTGGGTTTGGGCTTCGGCGGTGGTCGCGGGGCGTTGGTGAGGTTGGCCCCAGGTAGAATGAGAGACTATTATGCAAAAGAGAGAGAAGCCAATATCGTAACCAGGGACTGCTACATAGTATAAAGGAGGAATACTAGAAACTACAACAACGATTACCTGGGGGCATGGGTGTCGATCCCAGGGTGGTGGTGGTGTGGGAGGGGGGGGGGGAATATCCCCCAATATTTGAGGTGGGGAATGGCGTGTATGATCCCCCCCCCCAATATTTCGAGGTTTAATGTCACTCAAAAAAAGTACCCATCCACTACATGCCAAAGTAGACCGACTTGAGGACCTGATTTCATCCAAACAGCTCAAAGTGGAAAGTACAAACTCTGGTGACCGAGTTCCATCCATATTCTCTACATTCTCTACCCCCCCCCCATATTTCCAGGTTTAATGTAACTCAAAAAAAGTACCCATCCACTACATGCCAAAGTAGACCGACTTGAGGACCTGATTTCATCCAAACAGCTCAGAGTGGAAAGTACAAACTCTGGTGACCGAGTTCCATCCATATTCTCTACAAGACTTCCTATGTAGGGCCCAGCAAATGATTTTTTAAAAAAGATTTTCAGGGTATACAAAATATTAATGAGCTAAAATTGCGGCCGTTTATAAAATTACTTATACCTGACTAGTGGCACAACAACAAAAATATTAAGTACGTCTTAAAGAAGTATGTGGCGTGGGATTCTGAGTAGCGTGCACCACGCGACTCAGAATCCCATGCCCGAGCCTGATGGCTCGAACCCGGTGCACGCGACTCAGAATCCCACGCCCTAACCACTTGGCCAGAACGAACATCTTGACGAAAGAAGTGAAATTGGAGTGAAGTGATTGTCAATGTCCTGCTCACCGAAAATCAATCGAGCATGTCCAGTACACTCTGAATGACAAAGCCTTTTGGGGTGCACCCCAGTAAATAATTTCCCATAGGCTCCCGTGCTAAATGGCCATTTTCAAACAAATATTAAAAATACTCGGAAGTTTCTCATACAATCAAGCGATACACCAAAAAGACAACAACAAAAAACATATGAACGCGAGTGCAAATACCATAACGAGGGACTTAAAAGGGGGAAAGCAGAACACTGATAACATAGGCCTAACGATGAATGCTATGCAAGGAGAAGGGAAAAAGACCAGGGGCCGATAATGCTGGCGCTTTGCGGATCGTCGCTGGGGCTCGGGTCCGCCGCTGGGCGAGGACCGCTCGCTGCTTTATGCATTGATTTGACCCGTTTGGAGGTGGGTTTGGGCTTCGGCGGTGGTCGCGGGGCGTTGGTGAGGTTGGCCCCAGGTAGAATGAGAGACTATTATGCAAAAGAGAGAGAAGCCAATATCGTAACCAGGGACTGTTACATAGTATAAAGGAGGAATACTAGAAACTACAACAACGATTACCTGGGGGCATGGGTGTCGATCCCAGGGTGGTGGTGGTGTGTGGGGGGGGGGGGGTTTGTATATCCCCCAATATTTGAGGTGGGGGATGGCGTGTATTATCCCCCCCCCCAATATTTCGAGGTTTAATGTCACTCAAAAAAAGAACCCATCCACTACATGCCAAAGTAGACCGACTTGAGGACCTGATTTCACCCAAACCGCTCAAAGTGGAAAGTACAAACTCTGGTGACCGAGTTCCATCCATATTCTCTACAAGACTTCCTATGTAGGGCCCAGCAAATGATTTTATAAAAAGGATTTTGAGGGTACACAAAATATTAATGAGCTAAAATTGCGGCCGTTTATAAAATTACTTATAACTGACGAGTGGCACAACAAGAAAAATATTAAGTACGTCTTAAAGAAGTATGTGGCGTGGGATTCTGAGTCGCGTGCACCGGGCTCGAGCCTGATGGCTCGAACCCGGTGCACGCGACTCAGAATCCCATGCCCGAGCCTGATGGCTCGAACCCGGTGCACGCGACTCAGAATCCCATGCCCGAGCCTCAGGGCTCGAACCCGGTGCACGCGACTCAGAATCCCACGCCCTAACTGTAAGGTTTAGAGATAAACTTATTTTCCTGTGTATAGTACACAGCGCCCTCTCTTGTTAGATATGTGTTAGATGTCTTGAAGTCTAGTTCCTGTTTCACCAGTGGATAGTTTAGTGTAATACGGTAAAGGTACCTGACCTTTATAATTTTACATGACAATTGCACACCTTGCACATTGGAGAGAAAGTTTCTGAGTTTCATTGAGAACTTTCATTATTTTCGTCATTAATAGTTAGAGTTTGGATTTGCAGATTATTAGAGAGAATAACAATGATCTAGAGACTGCATATTTCTTGCTTCTGACTGAGTGAGACTAAAGATTCCTGTGATTTTCTATAAAACCGGACGCAGAACAGTGTGAGTTAAGATTTGATATGATCTTTCTTTGTTTAAAGGTTTATTGCCAGATCATCGATTTGCATTTAATCCACGCTTATTTTGAGGCTTCTTATTATAATAGTTGGATTATAAGATGATATATAAATAGTAGCTTGATATTAGGTATGCTGCATTTGGCATGCATACTCGTGTTTCGATTTACTGTTGTTTCAATTACCGGGTTCTTAGTGTTATATTGTACTCATTATTGCATTATTTGTTTTGATTTTCCATAGATTTCGAACCCGTTATACTCATCATACTTGAAGTAGATTAAAGGAGTTTGAAAACATTCTGAAGTTCGTGAGACACAGGCTCGTCTTTACATTCGAAATACTGCGTCATCCGAGCACAGTGAGACGCAACGTGACCTTGAAGCCAATCTTCATCGAGTATGTACCAGTACCAGTACCTGTAGTTCTCCTTCAATCAAGATGGCGTACGCTGAGGCTGTTAAGAAGAGAGGCGTTGCCAAGGGGAGATTCACCAGACTCTGTCGTTCTATCAGTACAGCGATTGAACAGAGTAAGTCGTTACAGTTTGTTGATTTACTTGCAACAAATTTGAAGACGGCATATGAGGGAGTATGCGATAAGCATGATGATGTAGTCCTGCATGCAGATGATGATGATAGCGCCAACGATAAGTGGATTGCAGAGCTGGATCAGAAATTTGACGATGTTCGAGAGAATGTCCTCGAATATAAAACCCTTGCGAAGGCCAGTGAAAGCAGTGCGTAACGTGAGCAAGAAAACGAACGTGACAACGAGGCCAGATTGATCTTACTGAATAGAGCTCGCACTCTACGTCAGGTGCAGGAAGCCGATTTCATCGAACTATGCAAGGGAATTTCCCAATCCATAGAGAGTAACACACTTGAGGCCGTAAAATCTGGCAGAGCTGACTTGGGACGTGCGATGGAGGAGGTAAAGTCGTCACACATCAACTACGTCACCATATTACCCACCGACCAAGCAGAGGGAGAAAACTCGTGGTTACAGCTCATCCGTGAATTATATAACCGAACCAGAGATGCGGTTGGAAAATTCATTGGCGATCATACTACCTCATTGCCCCCCACCGAAAAGAAGAACAAGTCAGGTGTACACCTTGAGAAGATGCGATTGCCAGTCTTTGAAGGCGACATACGTCAGTACCCCAGATTTCGATCCGACTTCAAAAGGTTCGTTCAGTCTGAAGCTACAGAGGACCAAGCTGCCTTTATCCTACGCCGTTCCCTGGGGAAGAGGCCGCTGCAGGTGGTCGGGGATACCGATGATGACGTTGACGAGATCTGGAAAAGACTGGACGAACGCTACGGAGATCCTATAAAGATGGCCGACACCATCATGCAGGATTTCGAGAAGGTGAAGCCCATCAGAGACGGGGAAGATAAGAGGTTTGTGGAATTTGTTGACATCATCGAGAAAAGCTACAACGATCTGACAAAGATGAGCATGGAAAGAGAGATCTCAAACACGAGAGAAGTCGGCGATATTGAGAAGAGATTGCCCCCCGCCGTCCGTAGGGAGTGGTCCCGCTCCTTGCATGATTAGAAATCAAACATCGACCGAGCAGACAGATTTCCAGCTCTACTTCAGTTTCTGAGAAAGGAGAAAAGGAGCGTCGAGTATGAGATGTCAGACATAAGAAGTTCTCACAGTTCTTCACGAGCCAGCATCAACGCAACACATGTGAAGGAGAAGCGTAACTACCCATCAAACCAGAGCACCAAGAAGTGTCTTATTCACGATGCAGGGCAGCACATCACCGCAGAATGCCGTGCATACCTGGAGAAATCACTGACCGAGAAAGCCCAACTAGTGAAGGAGAAGGGCGCCTGCTTCTGCTGCCTTGCCCGAGGCCACAGAGTGAGTGATTGCCGTAGAAAGAAAAGGTGTGATCTACGAGGTTGCACTAGACTTCATCACCAGTCCCTGCATGATGATTCCGTGGCGACCAATGATGTGCCCGCAACTGCAACGGTCAACAACCACACAGTTGCTTCCTCGCAGAGGACTGATGCATGTCTCCTTCAGCTGATGAAAATACGAGTTGGACCCACTCACATGAATGTACTGTGGGATAGATGTGCGACGTCATCCCTAGTCACTAACATCGCCGCCAAGGCAGCACGCCTGAGAGGAACCCCAGTGAAGGTATCCATCACCAAGGTGGGCGGAGCAACGGAAGAGATTGATAGTTTTAGATACTCCATCCCCCTCATCGATAAACAGGGACACAAAGTGCAGATTTATGCCTACGGCATAGACCGTATCACAGCAGACATCGACAACATAGACGTGAGAGGTGTGCTGAGTCTATTCAAGAGAATCAGCATCAACGATGTCGAGCGACCCAGAGGCCAGGTGGACTTGCTTATCGGCTACGAATATGCAGGTTTTCACCCAACGAGACTGGAGGCAGTAGACCACCTACTCGTCTTGGAAAACAGATTTGGGAGATGTCTCGGTGGCACCCACCCGAGTGTCAGAGAAGGTACAAAGACGATGATCACTGCAGCTGCAAGACAAGACAAGACATACAAGATTGATGACTTTCTCCGTCTCGAGAGTATGGGGGTTGAGTGCAGTCCACGCTGTGGAGGGTGCAGGTGCGGCAAGTGTCCACCAGGTTCTAAAGATTTCACCCTGAAGGAAGAAAGAGAGCTTGCCTTAATTGAAGAGAACATGACGTTCCATGGCACCCACTGGGAAGCCGAGTACCCCTGGATCAAGGACCCTGCCAATCTGCCAAACAACAGGCATGTTGCCCTCGCAACATTGAAGGCACTGGAAAGGAGGCTGAGCCGAGATACCCTCAAAGCCGACGTGTATAACGCACAGATCCATGCTATGCGGAACCGGGACGTAGCACGCGAGGTGACTCAGGAAGAGATGAACACCTACAAAGGGCCTGTCCACTACATAGCGCATCACGAGGTATTGAAGCCTGAGAGCAAGAGCACCCCTGTGAGAATCGTTTTTAACAGCAGTGCCAACTACAAAGGTCATGTCCTCAATGATTACTGGGCCAAGGGGCCAGACATGATGAACTCACTCCTTGGAGTGTTGCTGCGCTTCAGAGAACATGAGGTGGCTTTGGTTGGAGATATCAGAAAGATGTACCACAGCATCCTCACACCCGTGAAAGACCAGCACTGTCACAGATTCCTCTGGCGAGACATGAAGATAGACCAAGAGCCAAAAACCTACTGCATGAAAGTCGTCAACATGGGAGATAGACCGTCAGCCACTATTGCCACTGTGGCATTGAAGAAGACAGCAGAGCTTGGAAAGGAACTACTCCCAGAGGCGACTGCAGAACGTATATGTCGATGACATCGTTGAGTCCGTGGGCACACCAGAAGCAGCCCGTGTCCGCGCTTCTCAAATTGACCAGCTCATCAAGCCGGGAAATTTTGCTGTCAAGGGTTGGATCTTCTCAGGATCGCAGAATGGCGTGATAGACCAGGAGTTACCTGATGATGATGTGAGCGAGAAGGTTCTAGGCGTGACATGGAGCCCGAAGAAGGACGTGATTCACATTACTGCCAAGGTCAGCTTCTCCCCTAAGAAGAAAGCAGGACGAGGACCAGGCTCGCCATGTGACAAGCTGCCAGGAGAAGTTCCCGACATTCTAACAAAGAGGATGTGCCTGAGTCAAGTCAATGGCATATATGACCCACTCGGCCTACTTGCACCTGTTACCATAAGGGCAAAAATCCTTCTGCGAAAGATGTGGGGATTAAAGCTCGACTGGGATGATGTGATGCCTGAAGAGATGAGAAGAGAGTGGGTTTCGTTCCTTGGAGACCTACGTCAAGCTGCTACTATCTCCTTCAATAGATCTATCAAACCAGATGAGGCTGACCCCGCAGCAAGACCGACTCTTGTCGTGTTCTCCGACGGCTCTGAACAAGCTTTTGGCGCCGCAGCATACATTCGTTGGCTGTTGAAGGATGGTGGTTATGCCTGTAACCTTGTAGCCAGCAAGAGTCGCATCGCTCCTGTAGAAGTTGTAAGCATTGTCAGGCTCGAGTTGAGCGGAGCAGTCCTCAACAAGCGACTCGCCTGCTTCATCAAGAAGGAGATGAGACTTGAGTTTGAAAGAAAGTTTCACATTGTTGACAGCGAGATCGTGAGATCCATGATACAGAAGCAGAGCTATGGATTCAAGACGTTCGTCGCTACTCGAATTGGTGAAATACAAGAAGCAAGTGAGCCCAAAGACTGGTGGTGGTGTAGAGGTGAAGTGAATGTAGCAGATTTCATCACCAGAGGCAAGTCTCCATCGGAGATCGGTCCAAAGAGCATTTGGCAGCAGGGACCAGAATTTCTGCAGCAACCTATCGAGCAATGGCCAATCAAGCAGACCTGTACAGAATCTAACCTTCCCGAGAGAAACAAAGTGGTGATGGTTACTGCAGCAGAAGAGGTCGACACTCTGGCTGATAGAATCGACATCAATAGATTCAGTAGTTATGAGAAGCTCCTGAAAGTCACGGCCAGAGTCCTCGCGATGTATAGCGATCGAAACTTCAAGGGAGCTGTTAAGGTTCTCACAGCAGACGACATCGAGCGAGCTGAGCTGTTCTGGATAAAAAAGTGCCAAGAACCATTGATGAAGACTTTGAGAGGAGACAAGAAAGTCTTCAATAGATGTTACGCCAAATTGGGTCCGAAGATTAGAGATGACGGAGTCATTGTTGTGGGAGCACGTGCTGAGAGGCATGTGCATTTCAGTTACAACAAGCAGGAGGTACCACTCCTCCCTTATCATCATCGGTTCTCCAAGCTGTACGCGATGTATGTCCACAACGAGGGGCATCCTGGAAACCAGACTACCGTATCCAAAGTCCGTTCCAAATATTGGATTGTCAACCTATACAAGATGGTAAAGAGTGTACGACACAACTGTGTACCGTGCAGACGGCAAGAACGTGACATGGCCGGACAGCAGATGGGACAGCTACCAGTAGAGCGACTTAAGCCTTCTCCACCCTGGAGCTACGTTGGAGTAGATTTGTTCGGGCCGTACACAATTCGGGGTGAGGTGAACAAGAGAGCCAGAGGCAAAGCATATGGAGTGATTTTCAACTGCTTCACAACCCGAGCTGTACATTTAGATCTTGCTGTTGATTACAGTACCAGTGGTTTTCTGCAGGTATTTAGGAGATTCGTAGCCCTCAGAGGATATCCCAGCCAGATGTACAGTGATGGAGGTAGTCAGTTGGTTGCTGCTTCCAAGGAGCTGAATAAAGCTATGGAGGGTTGGGATTTCGAGAGTCTACGAGAGTTTGGAGTCACAAAGGGTATGACGTGGAAGTTCTCCACTGCAGACTCACCCTGGCAGAACGGGGTGACTGAGATCCTCATCAAAGGAGTCAAGAAGGCCATATGTCATGCAATTGGCGATCAGATCCTGGAGTTCCATGAGCTGCAGACTGTCTTCTTCGAGGCAGCTAACTTGATCAACGAGAGGCCCATCGGACGACATCCCACAGATCCAGAAGATGGAACCTACCTTTGTCCGAACGACATGCTTCTTGGACGAGCTACAGGTAGAGTGCCAAGTGGACCTTGGAGAGACACCAACAATCCTCGGCACCGCGTTGAATTCATTCAGAACATCATCAAGTCCTTTTGGTTCAAGTGGACGAGAGACTACTTCCCATCGTTGATCATCCGACAGAAGTGGCATCACGAGAAGAGGAACATGAAGCAGGGAGACGTCGTGTTGGTCCAAGACTCCAATACTGTTCGTGGCGACTGGCGTATGGGTCTCATCGATGAGGTGTACCCTGGCGAGAAGGGCAACGTGAGGAATGTCCAGGTGAAGCTCAAGAACGTGGATAAGCATGACCCAGGCCAGAGGGCTAAGTACACCACCATCCGACGGGCTGTTCAGAGACTCATAGTCTTAGTGCCAGTGGACCATGCAGATGAAGACTAGGTCAAGTTTCTTTGGATTTGAACTTTGGTGGGCGGAGTGTAAGGTTTAGAGATAAACTTATTTTCCTGTGTATAGTACACAGCGCCCTCTCTTGTTAGATATGTGTTAGATGTCTTGAAGTCTAGTTCCTGTTTCACCAGTGGATAGTTTAGTGTAATACGGTAAAGGTACCTGACCTTTATAATTTTACATGACAATTGCACACATTGCACATTGGAGAGAAAGTTTCTGAGTTTCATTGAGAACTTTCATTATTCTCGTCATTAATAGTTAGAGTTTGGATTTGCAGATTATTAGAGAGAATAACAATGATCTAGAGACTGCATATTTCTTGCTTCTGACTGAGTGAGACTAAAGATTCCTGTGATTTTCTATAAAACCGGACGCAGAACAGTGTGAGTTAAGATTTGATATGATCTTTCTTTGTTTAAAGGTTTATTGCCAGATCATCGATTTGCATTTAATCCATGCTTATTTTGAGGCTTCTTATTATAATAGTTGGATTATAAGATGATATTTTAATAGTTGCTTGATATTAGGTATGCTGCATTTGGCATGCATACTCGTGTTTCGATTTACTGTTGTTTCAATTACCGGGTTCTTAGTGTTATATTGTACTCATTATTGCATTATTTGTTTTGATTTTCCATAGATTTCGAACCCGTTATACTCATCATACTTGAAGTAGATTAAAGGAGTTTGAAAACATTCTGAAGTTCGTGAGACACAGGCTCGTCTTTACAGTTTACAACGGGCGATCGACTTCATCAGGATGGATAATGATATGAAGAACGCTTTCCAAGAACAGTAAGTCTGACAGTAAAACCAGAACCGAACAACAGCTCACATTTTGTGTGTTTCCGTTGACCCCGAAAAACTCAGAATGATCAGTCGCCATTTTGTTCGCGCGGATCAAGACAACACTTCTTACGGCTAGATTTTGATGACGTTGTAGCCGTAGCTCTAGCTGTAGACAGCATTTCGGATAGACTGGTTTCCGTCCCAATACATAAAATATATTTGAGTGACGATAGACGTCAGGAGACTACTGTAGGGAACGGGAAACAGTCTACATTTCGGACAGCGCT
>OZ020265.1:4624518-4726708 GCA_963971285.1 Astropecten irregularis
GGCCCAGCAAATGATTTTATAAAAAAGATTTTGAGGGTATACAAAATATTAATGAGCTAAAATTTCGGCCGTTTAAAAAATTACTTATACCTGACGAGTGGCACAACAAGAAAAATATTAAGTACGTCTTAAAGAAGTATGTGGCGTGGGATTCTGAGTCGCGTGCAGCGGGTTCGAGCCTGATGGCTCGAACCCGGTGCACGCGACTCAGAATCCCATGCCCGAGCCTGATGGCTCGAACCCGGTGCACGCGACTCAGAATCCCACGCCCTAACCACTTGGCCAGAACGAACATCTTGACGAAAGAAGTGAAATTGGAGTGAAGTGATTGTCAATGTCCTGCTCACCGAAAATCAATCGAGCATGTCCAGTACACTCTGAATGACAAAGCCTTTTGGGGGTGCACCCCAGTAAATAATTTCCCATAGGCTCCCGTGCTAAATGGCCATTTTCAAACAAATATTAAAAATACTCAGAAGTTTCTCATACAATAAAGCGATACACCAAAAAGACAACAACAAAAACATATGAACGCGAATGCAAATACCATAACGAGGGACTTAAAAGGGGGAAAGCAGAACACTGATAACATAGGCCTAACGATGAATGTTAGGCAAGGAGAAGGGAAAAAGACCAGTGGCCGATATTCCTGGCTCTTTGGGGATCGTTGCTGGGGCTCGGGTCCGCCGCTGGGCGGGGACCGCTCGCTGCTTTATGCATTGATTTGACCCGTTTGGAGGTTGGTTTGGGCTTCGGCGGTGGTCGCGGGGCGTTGGTGAGGTTGGCCCCAGGTAGAATGAGAGACTATTATGCAAAAGAGAGAGAAGCCAATATCGTAACCAGGGACTGTTACATAGTATAAAGGAGGAATACTAGAAACTACAACAACGATTACCTGGGGGCATGGGTGTCGATCCCAGGGTGGTGGTGGTGTGGGGGGGGGGGGGGTATATCCCCCAATATTTGAGGTGGGGGATGGCGTGTATTATCCCCCCCCAATATTTCTAGGTTTAATGTCACTCAAAAAAAGTACCCATCCACTACATGCCAAAGTAGACCGACTTGAGGACCTGATTTCATCCAAACAGCTCAAAGTGGAAAGTACAAACGCTGGTGACCGAGTTCCATCCATATTCTCTACATTCTCTATCCCCCCCCCCATATTTCGAGGTTTAATGTAACTCAAAAAAAGTACCCATCCACTACATGCCAAAGTAGACCGACTTGAGGACCTGATTTCATCAAAACAGCTCAAAGTGGAAAGTACAAACTCTGGTGACCGAGTTCCATCCATATTCTCTACATTCTCTACCCCCCCCCCCATATTTCGAGGTTTAATGTAACTCAAACAAAGTACCCATCCACTACATGCCAAAGTAGACCGACTTGAGGACCTGATTTCATCCAAACAGCTCAAAGTGGAAAGTACAAACTCTGGTGACCGAGTTCCATCCATATTCTCTACAAGACTTCCTATGTAGGGCCCAGCAAATGATTTTATAAAAAAGATTTTGAGGGTATACAAAATATTAATGAGCTAAAATTTCGGCCGTTTAAAAAATTACTTATACCTGACGAGTGGCACAACAAGAAAAATATTAAGTTCGTCTTAAAGAAGTATGTGGCGTGGGATTCTGAGTCGCGTGCACCGGGTTCGAGCCTGATGGCTCGAACCCGGTGCACGCGACTCAGAATCCCATGCCCGAGCCTCAGGGCTCGAACCCGGTGCACGCGACTCAGAATCCCACGCCCAAACCACTTGGCCAGAACGAACATCTTGACGAAAGAAGTGAAATTGGAGTGAAGTGATTGTCAATGTCCTGCTCACCGAAAATCAATCGAGCATGTCCAGTACACTCTGAATGACAAAGCCTTTTGGGGTGCACCCCAGTAAATAATTTCCCATAGGCTCCCGTGCTAAATGGCCATTTTCAAACAAATATTAAAAATACTCAGAAGTTTCTTATACAATCAAGCGATACACCAAAAAGACAAAAAAAACAAAACAAAGATGAACGCGAGTGCAAATACCATAACGAGGGACTTAAAAGGGGGAAAGCAGAACACTGATAACATAGGCCTAACGATGAATGCTATGCAAGGAGAAGGGAAAAAGACCAGGGGCCGATAATGCTGGCGCTTTGCGGATCGTCACTGGGGCTCGGGTCCGCCGCTGGGCGAGGACCGGTCGCTGCTTTATATGCATTGATTTGACCCGTTTGGAGGTGGGTTTGGGCTTCGGCGGTGGTCGCGGGGGCGTTGGTGAGGTTGGCCCCAGTTAGAATGAGAGACTATTATGCAAAAGAGAGAGAAGCCAATATCGTAACCAGGGACTGTTACATAGTATAAAGGAGGAATACTAGAAACTACAACAACGATTACCTGGGGGCATGGGTGTCGATCCCAGTGTGGTGGTGGTGGTAGGGGGGGGGGGGTATATCCCCCAATATTTTAGGTGGGGGATGGCGTGTAATATCCCCCCCCCCCAATATTTCTAGGTTTAATGTCACTCAAAAAAAGTACCCATCCACTACATGCCAAAGTAGACCGACTTGAGGACCTGATTTCATCCAAACAGCTCAAAGTGGAAAGTACAAACTCTGGTGACCGAGTTCCATCCATATTCTCTACAAGACTTCCTATGTAGGGCCCAGCAAATTATTTTATAAAAAAGATTTTGAGGGTATACAAAATATTAATGAGCTAAAATTGCGGCCGTTTATAAAATTACTTATACCTGACGAGTGGCACAACAAGAAAAATATTAAGTTCGTCTAAAAGAAGTATGTGGCGTGGGATTCTGAGTCGCGTGCACCGGGTTCGAGCCTGATGGCTCGAACCCGGTGCACGCGACTCAGAATCCCATGCCCGAGCCTCAGGGCTCGAACCCGGTGCACGCGACTCAGAATCCCACGCCCAAACCACTTGGCCAGAACGAACATCTTGACGAAAGAAGTGAAATTGGAGTGAAGTGATTGTCAATGTCCTGCTCACCGAAAATCAATCGAGCATGTCCAGTACACTCTGAATGACAAAGCCTTTTGGGGTGCACCCCAGTAAATAATTTCCCATAGGCTCCCGTGCTAAATGGCCATTTTCAAACAAATATTAAAAATACTCAGAAGTTTCTTATACAATCAAGCGATACACCAAAAAGACAAAAAAACAAAACAAAGATGAACGCGAGTGCAAATACCATAACGAGGGACTTAAAAGGGGGAAAGCAGAACACTGATAACATAGGCCTAACGATGAATGCTATGCAAGGAGAAGGGAAAAAGACCAGGGGCCGATAATGCTGGCGCTTTGCGGATCGTCACTGGGGCTCGGGTCCGCCGCTGGGCGAGGACCGGTCGCTGCTTTATATGCATTGATTTGAACCGTTTGGAGGTGGGTTTGGGCTTCGGCGGTGGTCGCGGGGCGTTGGTGAGGTTGGCCCCAGTTAGAATGAGAGACTATTATGCAAAAGAGAGAGAAGCCAATATCGTAACCAGGGACTGTTACATAGTATAAAGGAGGAATACTAGAAACTACAACAACGATTACCTGGGGGCATGGGTGTCGATCCCAGTGTGGTGGTGGTGGTAGGGGGGGGGGGGTATATCCCCCAATATTTTAGGTGGGGGATGGCGTGTAATATCCCCCCCCCCCAATATTTCTAGGTTTAATGTCACTCAAAAAAAGTACCCATCCACTACATGCCAAAGTAGACCGACTTGAGGACCTGATTTCATCCAAACAGCTCAAAGTGGAAAGTACAAACTCTGGTGACCGAGTTCCATCCATATTCTCTACAAGACTTCCTATGTAGGGCCCAGCAAATTATTTTATAAAAAAGATTTTGAGGGTATACAAAATATTAATGAGCTAAAATTGCGGCCGTTTATAAAATTACTTATACCTGACGAGTGGCACAACAACAAAAATATTAAGTACGTCTTAAAGAAGTATGTGGCGTGTGATTCTGAGTCGCGTGCAGCGGGTTCGAGCCTGATGACTCGAACCCGGTGCACGCGACTCAGAATCCCATGCCCGAGCCTCAGGGCTCGAACCCGGTTCACGCGACTCAGAATCCCACGCCCTAACCACTTGGCCAGAACGAACATCTTGACGAAAGAAGTGAAATTGGAGTGAAGTGATTGTCAATGTCCTGCTCACCGAAAATCAGTCGAGCATGTCTAGTACACTCTGAATGACAAAGCCTTTTGGGGTGCACCCCAGTGAATAATTTCCCATAGGCTCCCATGATAAATGGCCATTTTCAAACAAATATTAAAAATACTCAGAAGTTTCTCATACAATCAAGCGATACACCAAAAATACAAAAAAAAACAAAGATGAACGCGAGTGCAAATACCATAACGAGGGACTTAAAAGGGGGAAAGCAGAACACTGATAACATAGGCCTAACGATGAATGCTATGCAAGGAGAAGGGAAAAAGACCAGGGGCCGATAATGCTGGCGCTTTGCGGGCTCGGGTCCGCCGCTGGGCGAGGACCGGTCGCTGCTTTATATGCATTGATTTGACCCGTTTGGAGGTGGGTTTGGGCTTCGGCGGTGGTCGCGGGGCGTTGGTGAGGTTGGCCCCAGGTAGAATGAGAGACTATTATGCAAAAGAGAGAGAAGCCAATATCGTAACCAGGGACTGCTACATAGTATAAATGAGGAATACTAGAAACTACAACAACGATTACCTGGGGGCATGGGTGTCGATCCCGGGGTGGTGGTGGTGGTTGGGGGGGGGGGGGTATATTCCCCAATATTTGAGGTGGGGGATGGCGTGTATTATCCCCCCCCCCCAAATATTTCGAGGTTTAATGTCACTCCAAAAAAGTACCCATCCACTACATGCCAAAGTAGACCGACTTGAGGACCTGATTTCACCCAAACAGCTCAAAGTGGAAAGTACAAACTCTGGTGACCGAGTTCCATCCATATTCTCTACAAGACTTCCTATGTAGGGCCCAGCAAATGATTTTATAAAAAGGATTTTGAGGGTACACAAAATATTAATGAGCTTAAATTGCGGCCGTTTATAAAATTACTTATACCTGACGAGTGGCACAACAACAAAAATATTAAGTACGTCTTAAAGAAGTATGTGGCGTGGGATTCTGAGTCGCGTGCACCTGGTTCGACCCTGATGGCTCGAACCCGGTGCACGCGACTCAGAATCCCATGCCCGAGCCTGATGGCTCGAACCCGGTGCACGCGACTCAGAATCCCATGCCCGAGCCTGATGGCTCGAACCCGGTGCACGCGACTCAGAATCCCATGCCCGAGCCTCAGGGCTCGAACCCGGTGCACGCGACTCAGAATCCCACGCCCTAACCACTTGGCCAGAACGAACATCTTGACGAAAGAAGTGAAATTGGAGTGAAGTGATTGTCAATGTCCTGCTCACCGAAAATCAATCGAGCATGTCCAGTACACTCTGAATGACAAAGCCTTTTGGGGTGCACCCCAGTAAATAATTTCCCATAGGCTCCCGTGCTAAATGGCCATTTTCAAACAAATATTAAAAATACTCAGAAGTTTCTCATACAATCAAGCGATACACCAAAAAGACAACAACAAAAAACATATGAACGCGAGTGCAAATACCATAACGAGGGACTTAAAAGGGGGAAAGCAGAACACTGATAACATAGGCCTAACGATGAATGTTAGGCAAGGAGAAGGGAAAAAGACCAGGGGCCGATAATGCTGGCGCTTTGCGGATCGTCGCTGGGGCTCGGGTCCGCCGCTGGGCGAGGACCGGTCGCTGCTTTATATGCATTGATTTGACCCGTTTGGAGGTGGGTTTGGGCTTCGGCGGTGGTCGCGGGGCGTTGGTGAGGTAATTTTTGCCCCAGGTAGAATGAGAGACTATTATGCAAAAGAGAGAGAAGCCAATATCGTAACCAGGGACTGCTTCATAGTATAAAGGAGGAATACTAGAAACTACAACAACGATTACCTGGGGGCATGGGTGTCGATCCCGGGGTGGAGGTGGTGGTTGGGGGGGGGGGGGGGTATATTCCCCAATATTTGAGCTGGGGGATGGCGTGTATTATCCCCCCCCCAAATATTTCGAGGTTTAATGTCACTCCAAAAAAGTACCCATCCACTACATGCCAAAGTAGACCGACTTGAGGACCTGATTTCGTCCAAACAGCTCAAAGTGGAAAGTACAAACTCTGGTGACCGAGTTCCATCCATATTCTCTACAAGACTTCCTATGTAGGGCCCAGCAAATGATTTTATAAAAAGGATTTTGAGGGTACACAAAATATTAATGAGCTAAAATTGCGGCCGTTTATAAAATTACTTACACCTGACGAGTGGCACAACAAGAAAAATATTAAGTACGTCTTAAAGAAGTATGTGGCGTGGTATTCTGAGTCGCGTGCACCGGGTTCGAGCCTGATGGCTCGAACCCGGTTCACGCGACTCAGAATCCCACGCCCTAACCACTTGGCCAGAACGAACATCTTGACGAAAGAAGTGAAATTGGAGTGAAGTGATTGTCAATGTCCTGCTCACCGAAAATCAATCGAGCATGTCCAGTACACTCTGAATGACAAAGCCTTTTGGGGTGCACCCCAGTAAATAATTTCCCATAGGCTCCCATGATAATTGGCCATTTTCAAACAAATATTAAAAATACTCAGAAGTTTCTCATACAATCAAGCGATACACCAAAAAGACAAAAAAAAAAACAAAGATGAACGCGAGTGCAAATACCATAACGAGGGACTTAAAAGGGGGAAAGCAGAACACTGATAACATAGGCCTAACGATGAATGCTATGCAAGGAGAAGGGAAAAAGACCAGGGGCCGATAATGCTGGCGCTTTGCGGATCGTCGCTGGGGCTCGGGTCCGCCGCTGGGCGAGGACCGGTCGCTGCTTTATATGCATTGATTTGACCCGTTTGGAGGTGGGTTTGGGCTTCGGCGGTGGTCGCGGGGCGTTGGTGAGGTAATTTTTGCCCCAGGTAGAATGAGAGACTATTATGCAAAAGAGAGAGAAGCCAATATCGTAACCAGGGACTGCTACATAGTATAAAGGAGGAATACTAGAAACTACAACAACGATTACCTGGGGGCATGGGTGTCGATCCAGGGGTGGTGGTGGTGGTTGGGGGGGGGGGTATATTCCCCAATATTTGAGGTGGGGGATGGCGTGTATTATCCCCCCCCATATTTCGGGGTTTAATGTCACTCCAAAAAAGTACCCATCCACTACATGCCAAAGTAGACCGACTTGAGGACCTGATTTCACACAAACAGCTCAAAGTGGAAAGCACAAACTCTGGTGACCGAGTTCCATCCATATTTTCTACAAGACTTCCTATGTAGGGCCCAGCAAATGATTTTATAAAAAGGATTTTGAGGGTACACAAAATATTAATGAGCTAAAATTGCGGCCGTTTATAAAATTACTTATACCTGACGAGTGGCACAACAAGAAAAATATTAAGTACGTCTTAAAGAAGTATGTGGCGTGGGATTCTGAGTCGCGTGCACCGGGTTCGAGCCTGATGGGTATATTCCCCAATATTTGAGGTGGGGGATGGCGTGTATTATCCACCCCCCCAATATTTCGAGGTTTAATGTCACTCCAAAAAAGTACCCATCCACTACATGCCAAAGTAGACCGACTTGAGGACCTGATTTCACCCAAACAGCTCAAAGTGGAAAGTACAAACTCTGGTGACCGAGTTCCATCCATATTCTCTACAAGACTTCCTATGTAGGGCCCAGCAAATGATTTTATAAAAAAAATAATAATAGATTTATGTGAATGTCGTTTGTTTCTTTAGAGATATATAATGGATAAGGCAATTCTTCTTTATCATCGTTGCAATCTAACCCAAACACGTTAATCGTTAAATTATTTTGTTTTTCTATTTTAGAAATTTGCTTTAAGGGTGTTGGAAAATTTAACCGGTAAAGTCTAACCCATCATTTAACTTATAAGTGGTGGTTCTTGCTTCCATAATTTGATATTTTGAATTATTCTTTTTCTTTTCTTTGATTTCATCCTTGTATAAACCTAACGCAGATCTGATAGCCCATCTAACGCATTGATCGTCATCATTTTGTACGTTAACAACAGCCTTTTTATATTTAATAAATGGTGTAAGTTCAATATAAGAACTACCAGCAACATTAGTATATTTAATAAAGTTCATATAAAACGCTAATATTTTATTTAAAGTTAAACCCGAGGTTCCAAAATCTTGAAATTCCACTTTATCTATTAACCCGTAAAAGATTTCTTTAACCTTTTCTTTTATTTCAGCTTCCCTTAAAATAAGATGTTGTTTGGAGTAAAAAACAAAATCATGTAATGTACCACCCGATTCTTTTATATATTTCAGTTTTATCCTAAATTCAAGCTTAAATTGACCCTTTTCTCTAAAGATCTTTGTTACTTCTTTAATCATATTTTGAAGATGTTGTTCAAAATAAATCTTTAGATCAGAGTATTGTCTTTGAGGAATAATTTCTAAATTTATAAGGTTACCACGAAAAGATTGCACTTGCCTCCAGTTTTTCGCTTCACGAATTTTCTCCAATGATAAATTTTCTTTAATCGTTTTGATAAAATCTCGTTTTAATATTTGTCCTCTTTGACCCGATGGAACAACATTGAGGTTAAATTTTCTAGCTAATTCTCCAAGTTCTTGATTAGTTTTCTTTTTTAAATCTTTAAATTGATTTTGAAATGCTTTAATCGCTTTAATATATTCACACCGAGTGTGATCGAGTTTTTTAGACAAATTTAACCTGATATTATTGTCTTTAACATATTTTTTAAATTTTAAATAATCCCATCCTTTATATCCCCTCGGGGTGGGTTGTATACGTGTAATAGTATTTATATATTCACTTTTAGTATAATCCGTTTCAGGATCATCTATTGGAATTTTGTTTTTTTTAACAAAACGTTTTTAGTTATCTTTTTTCCAACGGCTAAACCCCGTTGCAATAAAGGGTTTTACTGTCTGCTCCGTCGTTTGCTGATCCGTTGTTCGATCAGTCATTATCCTTTTATTATAATAAAAAATAATTTTTTTTTTTTCATTTTTTTCGATTTTTTATCTTCCATTTAAATTCCCAAATTTTCAATTAACGGGGGAAAAATGGGGAATTCCCCATTTTGCAATTTTCCAAGAACATTGAGAAATAACGCGGGGGAAATGGAGAATTCCCTAAATTAAAAAAGTGAGAAATTGAGAATTATCATTTGCAATAGTACCTGTATAATCACACTAGTACTGCGAGTAATAACTGGAAAGAGCCAGTATTTTTCAAATGCATTTTTTTGGGGTAGGGGCTAGAAGCAATCCTTTTTTTAATTGGGGGGGGGGGGGGGGCGTCAAGCTCCCCTTGCTCTCCCCCGTAGAACCGTAGAACGTGGATAAATCAAGTAATCTGCCTGTCATTTCTGGTGAAACCGAGTTGGCCTTCATTATACATACTTTCAGTTAACCCCATCATTGTACTTTATGTCCCATACCTCACTCATGGACAGTAATTTTAATTAAATTTAGGCAGCGTTTCATGTTAAAACATTTCAGAATTGGGCAAAACATAAGGGGTAATTGGATATTTTACAACGGAAAGGTTACATTTCAAATTATGTTTGTAGCCCTTTGTACTGATTTTGTCTGTATATGTGTTTAGTTTCTCTACAGTTTTTTGCATAGCCCTCAATTTGCTGATATCATGATGTGCAAGGCATCCTGCCATAGGTCTATAGGTTTTAATTTGAATTTACATGTTTGATAAGTGAATGCTTATTCACGAAGTTGAATGCTTGTCAGATCGCCATTTAAGGCTTTTGACGAATTTGAATGCACGAAAGGACGATCTGAATTTGAAAGACTGGATTCATGGAAAGAATGCTTCAATAACGAAATTGAATGACTTAGTTTTAATTTCGAATGCCCATGTGGACGAGCATTCAATTTAAAACGAACTTGATTGAACCCCGTGTTAAAATGAACTCTTCTTTGCTGAAATTGGCCGGGAAAACTATAGTGTAAGTTTCTACAGTACAATCTGGAATAGACTTATCGAGGGTGAGTTAACAATGTCTAAATGGATTTAGCTGTACGTTTTTGTAACTCACTTCGCTACAAAAATGAATATACGTGTGCTTTACTTATGCGTCAACAAATGAACACATAGGTATTGCTGTAAAAGGGGACAAAACTGCGCATGCACCAATCAGAAAAAAATCCATAAAATCATCAATTGTTAAGTGCCCAACGAAATTTCAATGGAAAAGCCTGTTCTATCTAGCAATTGTTGTTTGATGAAATCTCGGAATGATATTTCTTTCTAAATCTTGGTCAAAGGTCAAAGTTCGTGTGTCAAAGGTCAGGGGTATCGACTTTTATAGTTCTTCTCTATTTTTAGAGTAATGTCACTTAGAGCATCTGATTATGGTCATTTTGATACCACACTTCCATATTTTCTTTTGGAAATATGACTGAGTTTAATCATGTGCAAAAATAGTGTCAGAACATGAAAATGACCGTATTTTGGTGCATGCGTACTGGCCACATGGGTGGAGGGATTCCACTAAAAACTGGGAAGCATTCATTTCTCATTGATACCTACTTGCATACTAATTTTTATAAAGATCGGAAAGTCAAAAAGTGTGTTGGTCTGATATGGAATATCCCATAGGTTTAAGTTATTACATCCATGCAATATCACGCAGGTTTTTTAATTGATATTTGACCAAAGGTAAATGACTAATCAAACTCATGGGATTTCATCGATTCGGATAAATTTTATAAAAATGTATAGTTGAGCCTAAGTGGTAATAATTAAACGGGACATTCCGTGTTAGACCATCGCATCTTTTGAACTCAAGTGTTTTTGTTTACACAAAAATCAGTATGCATGGATATGTAGACATCAATGCGTAATAGGTGATCCACCCACCCATGTGGAAATGGACGTCTTCCAAAACATGGACACTTGGCCCTCATCTTTAGGTCTACATGATTACATTCCAACAAATGTATGCATATTGGGTTTAAAATGACCAGAATTAAATGAAGAAATACGTTTACCGTATCACTTTTTAGTAATTATACAGTTTTGTCCCCCCAAAACGAAAAAAGATAAAAGAAAGAAAAAAGAAAGACATTTAATGATGAATTTTGTATTCATCTCACTAGTTAAATTCTGACCAAATATCAATGCAATCCATTCATGCATAAATTACTGATTGTCTTGAAAAGTCTTGTTTGCTGCCATTTCAAATGAGTGAAAGTTGTGGTTATCTTAGTTGTGATCTGTGTGTAGTGAATGTGAATACAGATTTACAGATCACAACTAAGAATGAAAGATGACCACCATTGTCACATGACCACCATTGTTAAATTTAAATGGTATCAAAATTGAATTTTCCAGACAACCAGTAATTGCTTTTTGGGGACACACTATTATATATATATCTTTTGTGAGTATGGGGTGGCTATTTTCAGAGACGCTTGATACTCACAAAGGAAACATTTATTTGTGACATGGTGTTACTTTAAGTACTTACACTATGCATTGCCTCAAATCTAAGTCAGAATTAAATGCTTTAATGGTAAAGAAATACAGATTGATGGAAAAGATTATCAAGAAGGATACAGTAACAGTCATCTGTGAAATTATCAGCCCCATACGGTGCACACTTTTTGAGAAAACAGTGCATAACACCCAAAGTATTGTTTTGAATCTGTTCGCCGTTATTTTTTATCTTTAAAATATAAAAATTGTGTTTGGTCATCGGTTGTACTCCTTTCTGGATAAATACAGCATTTCAGGCAGAATTTTTTTTACGGTATGTTCCTACATCACCATCTTTTTACCCCGTAAGTTACAGGTAAATGTGAAGACTTTTGTTTCGGTATGTTACCAAAGTACCTTGAAGTGACAACATCCCAAAATAGGTATAAGTCCGAAATAAAAGAAACCTTTATATAGAAGATTCCATTGGAATTTTTGTTGAGCAGAAAGACGAGGTAACAGCATGAGTTGCCTTAAAAATAAAGTAAACTTGACAATATTTGGTGGAGTATATTTCTGGAATAAGCACATAAGTACTTGAACAGCCAAAAAGACTTCACGAGGGTAGGGATACCGATTAAATTGGTATGAAAATATCCGCACGGTAAACGGTTACTCATTGGCTTCGTGTTTTTGTTATCGCTTTTGAAGACTTTTTAATTCGGTTAAAGGTAGTATCATACTTTGGTAGCATACCGAAACATAAATCTTCACAGATTTACCTATAACCTACACGGTCTTAAGATGGTGATGGTAGAAACATACCGTTAACATCTGTCTGCCTGAAATGCTGTATTTATTTAGAAAAGAGTAAAACCAGTGACCAAAATTATTTTTGATCTTTTAAAGATCAACAATAAAAGAGAAAAAGACTTAAGAAATACTGTGGACGTTTTTCAATGTTTTCTCAAAAAGTGGCCACCGTATAGGACTGAAATCTTTACAGATGACTGTTACTATGTCTAACTTGATATTTTTGTCCATAAATCTGTATTTCTTGGTAAAAAAAACAGGTATGATATTACATTGAAAGACAATGTGCAGGGTTTAAAACAACCTTAACTCATTTTCATTAACTTTGAGAAGAATAAGTTATGCATTTTCTTCAGGATTGTCAGCATTCCCCTACATGTGTTATTTATATCAACTCTTTGTTTTATTTTTAAAATGTGTAAGGTACAGTACAGGATTGGTTACATATCAAACATAAATGTTCACTGATTTAAATATAACTTTCGTGGTCTGAAGATGATGCTGGTAGAAACAAAACGCCAGAAACATATTTACGCCTGAAATGCTGTATGTGTCCAGAAATGAGTAAAACAAAGACCGCAAACAGTTTTGATCTCGGGGTAAGTTCAAAACCATTCTTTATTTTTTGTAAGAAAAATTGAGTCGCGTTTTCGCCTTTTTCTCATAAATCGGATGTCTGATCAAACTCAATTTTTCACAGGTTTATTATTTCATGTACATGCTGGATTAGACAAAGTATGAGTGCGGTTCTGTGACAGTTGCCAATCATGTATTACATCTTTGACTTCGATGTTTGTTTTAACTACAGGTAAAACCACCTTGGTCGTGGAATACACTAGGACACACTGACTGTCTGGGTGAGCTGAATGTTCCCTTTTACTTCGTGTTGTTATTTAGTTCAGGTTGTGGATGAAGGAAATTGGGAAGGTGAAAGAGGGGTAGTTTTTGCATAGAAAGGAGTAGCAAAGGGCCAGTATAGACCCTTATTTCATAAACATTGGCCCGCGGTTGGCAAGGGCGACCAAATGTTGGAAATTATTTCGACAGACGGCGTGACCTAATTCAACATTTTTGAAAACTTTCAATAGCTGTAAAAAAATACTTGCACAATTGCTTGTGTTTTTTCCATTACATTCAGCAATATCTTTCATTGGGAAACATTGAGTACAAATTGTGGTTATGCCTGGCTTTGATGACTCTCCCCACCTTACAGTCACTCTATACCAACTGAGCTATCCAGCCCTATGTTGGTGGTGTCCCTAATAGTCAATTATCTTTGTTCGTTTGGCAGTCAGAAGCCATGCAACCACGCAAATACCGCCATATCCCAAGCAAAATTTTATCGATGCAGCAATGCTGCAACCTGAGAAACAGTACATGGGGATCACTCAAAGAAGATACGACTTTTTCTTATCAATACAAAGAAAAATAAGTTCACCTTCCAATGACTTCCTATGTTGTATCTTAAGAAAATGTACGCCAAGCACTTTCTTGTATTGATGGGGCTTATTCAAAATGTTGTGCATGGTCACGGGACAATTTATAAACATTTGTGTTAACATCCACTTGTTGTAGTTTTGCTAGTGCACAACCGTAACTTCCTATGGTGAATATTCACAGTGAAAGGTTGGTAAGCACGCCAAGGAATTTCAGATACTAATCCCACAGATTCCGAATCCCACCTGAGCCAGCACGTGATTTGTTCACGTACACTCACAAGCACTGACAATACAGTACTCATACACGTCGGTGAAGGGCAAGCCTAATTTGCATATTATCTAGTTCTCGACCAAAATCATTTAATATTCACGGCAAGGAATATAACTGACAGGTTTATGGTGCCAAGTGACAAGTTTTTGAGGCAAACGTGTATTAGTTTGATATTTCTAGCTTGAGTTTAAATACATTAATTTAATTGTTTGCATGTTAATTTGTTTCTTGAAAACTATGCGTGTTTTTTACGCTACCGGATATAAATACATTTTAGCAGACTTACACTTTCAGATAAAGTGTTCGTGAAAGAGGATCTTCCAATTAAGCTAATAAAACTATCCGCATGGCGAAAAAATTACCTTTTCCAGTGTTCTTGTTTATATCGATTTTGAAGAAGTATTTGATTCCCTTTCAAACATTCTGGTCCATAAATTCAGAGTAGGATTTGTTTATTCTATAACATGTATCCCTTACGGATTTCCAAAAGGTTTTCAATAGAATTCAAGTGAAATTACATAAACTACCAACTTTAAAAGATTAAAGGCCTATGAGATAAACTTTGATCTCAATCGGACATATGGGCCGCGAGCAAAAAACCGACTCAATTGTTTGGGTATGTTACCAATCATGTACTTAGCTTTAAAGGTTACCTGAAATAGGGATGAAAGTGCTTTCAGATTATTACTTAAGGCATAATTAATGACTATATAAATTCTAATTTTTATGTAAGTGCTTCATTTTGGTCCCAAAGTTAAAAAATCAGTCCATGTATGCCCCACCCCCCCCAAAACCACCCTCGGAACTGATCCACGCAACAATGCTTTTGACGTCATCGGCAGAACAAGTAGGCTCGCACTGCAGTAGTTCTTGTTGGCTTGTGCACATTGTATGTACGATTTTGCTCTTCGAATTGAACAAAAACGCGGGGTCGGTAGTTTTGCGACTGGTATACTGTGTGGCATTCTGCCAGTGACGTAGCAAGGTTTTTCGTCGCGAAAAGTTGGGTGCTTAATTATGGGTGTAAAATACCTCTTTTTCACGTACAATATTTTTTTAGCGCAAACAATGATATACATATTAAGTTTTATGACAATACAGATGTATTTAACTTCATATGAGTTTTTATTTCAGGTACCCTTTAATATACTCATACGCCTATATTGTATGACACATTACTCGTACACATTTACTCTTTTAGAATGATTCTTCTTTACAAATTATAACTACGTCTGCGCTTTTGTCAATTGAAGGTACAATAGTTTGTTTGCTGATTTCCGAGTAGTTTGCAACTACTAACAGCAATACAAGTTATTGTTGGTCATAATCGTACAATTGTTATTGAATTTCATTTGGTATAAAAATTGGGTACGATGTCTGGAAAAAGTATTGATTATAATGATAAAAAATAAAGTGATTTATGCGAAAGGTAAAGTCAACATATATTTTGATATTTTAATAGAGACAATAACATTAGACAACTTACATAAATCCAGCGTAGCAATCTGTGCTGCACATCTCGTTCCGATGGTCAAAACTAGAATAAGGAGCAACAGCATTGTCGGTGATTTAACCGGCTGCCACGCCAGTTTAGTCGACAGTGCATGGATCGAGTGTTTGGGACGTGGCTGGATGTACTGGGGTTTTATATCAACATCGTCCCCGTGACTGATGAAGAAGATTGTTGTGAAACAAAATGCCTGGCGCTGATTGGGTATCACAATAACGTATCAACGTCTCAACGACCAATACACCGATCCAGGCCACGCCCACCATAGCAACGTCCAAGCAACAAGCGTCACGATCTCCCACACGCAAAGCGTTACACTATCAACCACCGAAAGCACTTCTCTTCGTTGGACTTTGGTTTTGCAAAACTCCAAAAATTTCCTCTCAGCGAGGGCATCGAGTGTCAGAAATATAATGAAAATATAAACACCGCTTGACCATGGTAAAACCCCCGTCACACTTATTCGAAATCAGCAGGAATCAAGCAGAACCAGCCGGAATGAAAATTTGAGCCACATTCGGGAGGGAATTTCGAAATTTGTAAAAATGCCGTTCGAATACTCAATGCTCCTCAGTGACTCCTCAATGCCGTTGCAGCAACAGCTAGCCGTGATTTTTATGCGATTCGATTCTCCCTTGAATGCGATCGGAATGTTTCGAATGCTGTTGGAATGTCGTCAGAATATTTGGAGTGCAGTCAGAGTGCTGTTGGACTGCATTTTGAATGCCGTTCGATTTTTTCCTGTTCGAATGTACCTCGAAAGTTTTGAGCATGAGCAAAACATTCATGGGCCGGACACAAGAATGGACCCGAATATTTCGAATGCACTCAGAATGCAGTCAGAATTTTTAGAATGCACTTCGAATATCCAGGAATGTGCCAAGAATTTTCATTCCGACTGCATTCCGGCTCATTCCGCCTCTAGTGTGACTAGGGTTTTAAGAATTAAAGTCGGGTTTGTAAAAATATTGCTGTGTATTTACGAAAAAAAATTTAAGTCAACGAAAATGGTAGTAAAGAATACAAAATGTTAAACCCTTTTTCTGACAAAATGGCGGCAATTTGTTGGACCTTGAATAATGCGTTGTGATTGGTCAATCTGTCAAGGGGCGTGGCCTACTGGATCAGTGTATTGCATGTCAGTTTGTCTTTCGTTTGTCTAGGTGTCTTTATTTTGTTATAATCCTAACGACCTTTTCAATTGTAATATGTTTGTATACAGACCATCAAGGAGAGTTAATAACCACATTTTGTGAAATAAAGTAACAATCTACCTTTCTTCAATTTAGCAATAATTATACACAGGGGAGATTTTAATGACCACCATTAGCATCTCCTTGTGGGAATAATTAGATCTGAAAACGCCCCACAGGTCCTCACCGGCAATCGTATTGCAGATAGAGTGTAACCTTCTAAATTAAAGTGTTTTTATGCACACAAGATACGAAAATAATTGTTTACCTGTTTACACGGCACCACCTCCTGCGGGAACAATTAGATCTGTTTGTGATCTCAGTCAGTTCACTGCAGCAACAACACGACTGGTTGTTTTCGTAATGGCTATAGAATTATATACGCTATATTCACGTAGGGAGCAACCCTAATTACGAGAATACCAATGGGGATTCCTACATTATATAGCCGCATGCTCTTAATCGTATATTCCCTTTGATTTTGTTGTTTGTTGCCACCAGTACAAACAATAATTCACCTCAAGTTTTTAAAGTGAGCCTTTTCATTGTGGACATGATATTATTTTAGAAAGTTCAGTTTGTTTGGTTCACAGGGAAAAATATATTGTATCGAGCATTGTCATTGGCACGCAGTGTGGTTTGCTTTAGGGGACATGTCTTTCTCTCGTCCGTGTTTGACGAGCCGTTAAAACTGTTTGCACGTATTTGGTGATTAGCCTAAATCAGTAACAAATGATTAATTGATTTCAAATCGATTTGGTTGATGGGTTGACTTGCATTTGTCGAGGTGACCATTATATTTACTTGCACAAACGAGGACAGACTTTCAAGTACCAGGCTCTCATGCAGTTCAGACATGCTGCAAGTTAGAAACGGGACGATTGTTATGCATGGTATCGAAATCCAGATGTTTCTTGTCGTCAAATTCGCTGAAGAAATAACGGCTTTTGGCTTTGTGTATCAAAGAAAATTATGATATTTTGACGTTGTTTGTAATAGTCTTGTTAGTTCTTCTTAATGTGGAAATATCTCCATTCATGCCCCAATAGTCTATACGTCTGTAAATATAGCTTTATTCTCCTCATTAAGACACCAGCTTGTGTTTGAAAGTATTTTTTAAATGCTTTATTTGACAGATGCATGCTCATCACAATGCCAGCAAATCGATATAAAAAACAAACTTTGTCGACTGTCATTGATGTTGTAGGAAAATCCATTCAGCATTTTAAGTGCCCTCGCGAGGTTATTCTACGGTTTTTGGTCTTATAATTTTGTGATGACTTCCACGCATATTAATAATATTAATAATAATACTAATAATACTAATAATAATGTTGACAGCAATGTTAGGGCGAAATTCCCATAGTGGATCATGCACAAACTTGATTTACCTATTTCTAAATAACCTCCAACCCGATTTACTTGAAATTGATAAATTCTACTAATGGGAGCATTCTCTATCTTATATAAATAATAGAGAGAACCAAACAACAACTCTACCCACATTATGACCCAAGCATGCATACAAGGTAGCTTGCGTGCAGTACACCTGGTACAGTGACATCTGGCAGTGCTGCAATACCACTCTTGAAAGTGTTTTTGTAAATGTGAAATATTGTAATTCGATTAATGTTTTTGAATGATGAAGACCTCTGTTCTATATCAGGGTGTTTATATAATGGAAACAGTCATCATTTAGTAACTACAATTTCTGCGTCCAGTACAGTTCCTCAGAGATTTCTGTAAGTGTTGTGTCAAAATGAGCCTTTACCATGTACAAAGGTGAGTTTGATGAAGATCAGATGCTCGATCCCCCGAATACCTAGTCTGAGTATCACCCGTTCTACTCCGTGCCACACAACGTATGAATGTCTAATACACGCGCTCATGCAAATTTTATGTAACGTGTCAAATCAGCTAATCAGATCTGTTTTGAGAAAATTTTCTTCTGGGTCGAGGTGGAGGCTGAGGATGTTGATTGGTCAAAATCTAGAGGTCAATGCTGGGTTGGCTTGCATAATTTATCAGTAAATCAGCACGCATGTGATACACGCTCGCACGCTGTACGGCCGATGCGTTTATCACATAGATTACCGGACGCCAGGGACAGAATCAGGAACGACTGACCGTGACTCTGACTGTGACTCTGACTTTGATTCTGATTCTGATTCTGACCCTGACTCTGACTCTGACTCTGATTCTGATTAACAATGATTCTGACCCTGACTGTGACTGTGACTGTGACTGTGACTGTGACTGTGACTGTGACTGTGACTGTGACTGTGACTGTGACTGTGACTCTGATTCTGATCCTATCTCTGACTCTGACTCTGATTCTGATTAATATGATTCTGACTGTGATTGTGACTGTGACTGTGACTCTGATTCTGATCCTATCTCTGACTCTGACTCTGATTCTGATTAATATGATTCTGACTGTGACTGTGACTGTGACTCTGATTCTGATCCTATCTCTGACTCTGACTCAAATTCTGATTAATATGATTCTGACTGTGACTGTGACTGTGACTGTGACTCTGATTCTGATCTTAACTCTCATTAACCCCACACCCATTCTCCCTACGTGTCCCTAAGTCAATCATAATTGCATACACCCTCCCGTGAACAGTACTTTGCGCATGCTCATTATTTCTTCTTTGTACAGTCTTAATGTTCTTACTTTAAATAAGAAGCAGGTGCTTATTGTGTCATTCCGTTTGCCGTTCGATTGGTTGATTAGTTGTTACTTGACCCAAAAGATGTATGAAATTCGAGTAACGAAAAGCCCGGGTCAAATTCAAAATTGGTTCTTGCAATCAGTTTATTCAACGTCATTTGAACGATCTTATTAACAATGCTACAGTGCACACAATGCAAACTTCGTTTCAAGCAGCAAAAATCAAATCAAATTATTGGTATATCCTCTTGTAACCTACGTTTAATACTCGTAAACAAAAAAATTAACAAAGAACTAGTTTGAAAAGGAATATGAATTGAAATATATTCAACAACGCTGATAAAGACATGCGTTTATCGATGAATTTATTTCATGATGCGACAACTGTCTGAGCAAAAACTGCTACTTTTTCAAACCAAAGTAACCCACTTTTTTCATCTTAACAAATTAGAATTTCTGAGGCATCTGACAAGCATTCGTTCTTTAATTTGTATTAAGCAAAATAAGAGAAGTTCAATAGTTTGATTTCATTCATCTGTATTTCAAACTGATACAGAACTCTTCAAGTTCATCCATCTCTGGCTGTTGACATTTGCTGATATAATCAATATTTGTAGGCGATTTCGTAATGGAGACATCAAATAGTATAGTATAGTATTAAACTATACTGATGAAATTCATAACAATATTTAAAAAAAATTAAATATAAATATTATTTTCATCCCAAAGGTGAAGGTGGCCTAACTAAATCGTTTGCTCATTTCCCACAAACCCATTCGCAGGGAGAATTATAATTTACCAACATTTAATACGTACGTCTCTCCGCCATATTTCCAAGTCACTCAAGAATTATTTTTCGAAATTTTTTACATAATACCAAAAAAGTCAACAAACTGCATAATTTCATCTTGACGCTAAAAAGCCTTTACCATTACCTCCGAATATGTTCGTCACATAAAATGTTTGGACAAATTCTGTGTTATTTGTAACAATCAATGATCTTAAATGTGCCTTTAAAGGTAGTATCATACTTTCATTTCATTTATTATTTCTCAGGGCAAGCAACAGAAGGCACAATACAAACAGGAAAATTAACAAAATGACAAAACCAAACAATAGAAAAACAGTGCATGGTAACACCCCTGAAGGATTGCCAAATGCGAACTAAATCACAATCGAGTGGCTCTCCAAATGCTGCCATGAATAACAATACATGTAAACAAAATGTACAAACAATAAAGGCAATAAATAAACAATTACATGTATGTGGACAAATAAATAAATAAATCACTCTAGGCCAAACAGTAAAAGAAACAGTAAAAGAAACCAAAACAGAAATATTCACAGATTTACCTATCACTTACAGGGTATGAAGAAGGTGATGGTAGAAACAAACCATTACAATTTTTTCCGCCTGAAATGGTGTATTTATCCAGAAATTAGTAAAACAACGACCGAAAATCTTTTTGATCTTTTAAAAGATCAAAAATAAAAGAGAAAAGACTTACTGACAAAATACTGTGGCTGTTTTTCACTGTTTACTCAAAAAGTGGGCACCGTATGGGACTGAAATTTTCACAGATGACTGTTACTGTATTTTTCTTGATATCTTTGCCCATGAATCTGTATTTCTTTGATAAAAACCAAAGTATGATACTACCTTTGCGAAACAAATAAACTGCTAGATTTGCTTTCCAATATGCTATTTTGTTAGCTTTGTTTTATACGTGTGCAAGTAAAGGAACCTTTATGCTTCTTCCCTAAAAGTTATATAGAACATTAAAAGACACCCATTCGTTTCTATTTGTTTTTGCGTTTTAAAGATACAGATAATTGCAACTTACACACATTTTGATACCACACTTCTGTGCAATGTCAAATGTACAATATGTTAAAAATTAAGGACTACGCAGAAATGGAACTCAATTTAAAATATACATTATTATACAAAGTACATGTATCCAAAATATCATTCAAAATTGCTAGCATGCATTTGGTGAAACTTTTCCTATATTATTTTAAAACAATTATTCCACAAACAAAATCTTCAATAAATGGTTAAAAGTCATTAATCATTCTATGGGTTACATTTGTTTCCCTCCAAATGCTTCTAATTTATATCGGTTTGAATTATAAACTGAAAATAGAAATTAATGAAATCGCACGAATGTTTTTTTCTCAGAAATTTAGTTTTGTTATACGGTTACTTTTTCAGAAACATTTCTAGTGGTGTTTATTCGTCCATTGTTATTTAAAACAAATGAATAACGGCAACAGAAACTTTTTACTGAGAAGAAAACACGGCGTTAAATAGGTTCGTCAAGCTCAAAATATCAATAAACTGTAAATTTTGCTGTCATAACTTTTCATTAATTTCGATAGTTAAATTCCCGTTTCACGTATTTTCATGCTGCGTGTTTTCTGGGAATATATCCAGCCTCTCCATGTATATACCACTGAATACCTCTATCGTCACCATCATACGCATAATGGTAATACTTCCCAATTAGGTGGGACGTGGAACAATAACTGAGCCACCAGGCTCCTATTGTGCTCTCGTGCACAATTGCTGAAATCCTTTGGATCATTATCCTTATCCTTTGTGGTGAAGGCGTTTCCATTATGAATATCGAGGGAGTCATCCCAGTGCTATTGGTATCGTACTGGCTGTAATGCATAGTGTACTCACCGTGAAGGGATATGTTGAAACCATCGTCTTATGCCCATGCTATCTGGTTATCCCAGTCCTCTAAATCAACTCGTAGCTCCCATGTTCCTCATGAATCATCAGACGTCAGAGTCACTAAATTATCATTGCCAAGCCAGAACTCACGGGTCAGATTACCGAAGCCAGACTGGTAGTCAGTCCAGTTACGGTAGAAGTCCACACTGCCGTCTTGTCGCCACTGAATGAAGGTCCAACCACCGCCATCAGTTTCCAAGTCACAGTAGACCTGGATAGCGCTTCCAAGAATTCCGGTCCAAGAAAATGAATCCTGCTCCTCGACGCCCGCTGTGAGGCAGTATACCCCTCGGTCGTGTTATACGCTGATTGGTTCATGTACTATTGACGTCATATACATGATCTGGTTCGATAAGTAGATCATGCAGATTTAGGGGGAACAATTCACCAAATTATGGGTAATAAAGTCCTCCGGATAGAAAAGCAAAATTTACTTCCCATGCACAGCTCTGGCCTTGACCGAGCCTCAGTTCCTTAATCAAGTTAGCGGAGCCATCGCGCTGGACCGAGAATCAATCAAATACAAGCACTGAATCAAGCAAGAAAGGTATCTACACAGAACTTGGCGATTGTATCTGACTTTTTCCGTTTCCAATTTAAAGGGTCGCTGCAATAGAAATATTATGGCTTGAACATGTGCCAAAAATAAATTGCTATATGGACCTTTGATTTTACCCACTTCCTCACACTGTTTCATGGTTAACAACAGGTTTTTTGGTTTGTATGCTAATTAGAATGTCCATACTCATGAGCAAAACTGTGATGTCATCTGGGTTACTGAGAGCAGAAATCCAATTGCTTTAT
The DNA here is from genome assembly GCA_963971285.1 of Astropecten irregularis. Classification (NCBI taxonomy): domain Eukaryota; kingdom Metazoa; phylum Echinodermata; class Asteroidea; order Paxillosida; family Astropectinidae; genus Astropecten; species Astropecten irregularis. The sequence goes on from OZ020265.1 coordinate 4,647,475, forward strand.
GCATAGGTTTTCTGACAGACCTTTTCCCCCTCAATGGGTTTTATTGTGATAAATATGTTTCTTTCACTCAACTGGTGGTGTAATTTTTTGGACCAACCATTTCTGTTGGCCAAGTTTGCCTCTTCATTTGTGTTTTCTTTATATTTTTGCTGTTGGTTCCCCACATGAGCGATCATGAAAATCCCCCATTTTGCAAAGCCATTCAAATGAAAATCACATGGTAGTTTGAAACCAAAATAAGACTTTGGTATCTGTCAGTATCTGACACAGTATCTGCCAGTTGATTCTCTGTATTAAGGCAATAAAATAACCTGACTGAAAAAAGCACTGCATGAACCCTTTAAGCATGTGTGTCATTTTCATATTACAAATGTGCAACTAAGCAAGCTTAAAAAACTATTCAGTTTCTTTATCAACTTATGTGTAAAAATGGGTTTACGACAAGTTCTTAAAATAAGTTGAAATTTGAACGAAACAATCAAAACGCGGTGATGTAATATCAATTTATCTGCACGGCGTTCAGCATTGGGAGTAGATGATGCCACACTGTATAAAATGAATGTAGGCCTATCTGTTCATTTACATTGGAGGTATAAAATGATTTCCCTTTCTGACAGATGTTCTGCAACTGTCACTGTCTGTAAATTACATCGTTAATTATGGGCATAAGCAAACCATAAAGTTAACATGGTTTTATATATATTATAAGGTATTATATACATGTATATTATAAGATGCGTATTACAATGCATGGGCAAGCAAGCCCACCAATGCTCCATGCCCCTGTATTTATCACTTCCCTCGGTACAATTTTTACAAGGACGAGGGTCATAATTATGATATGAAATATAAAATATGGTCACAATATTTAAGCTGCATGAGAAGTATACATTCACATTTCCACTAATTATTAGTCATGTGACCCTAGTACCCGTCCATCCACATGTCAGTGTCTGTGTCCATAGAAAAAGCATACATGTTCACAAGTAGGGTACATTAGTATATGCAAGCATGTAAATGCGTAGCCCAATATCACTGCCACGATTGCCAAATGTATCATATAATGATAAGATTCTAAATAAATTTGTAATTGATTGTGTAAAATGGTTAATTTGAGGGGTTTTTTATGATTAAGGGTTCATTTTGTATTGTTCACTTGAGTTGTTCCATTCCTGGTCAGTACGGGTTTATTTGATATGGAAATATACACGTAGCCTACATGTATTTACGAATGGCTTTAGTCATGGTCCTGTCGCTATAACCGATATATGGCATGTCAGCGATCACGAGGATCAGGATGTTCACACAATATGTCTCTTGGCACTGAATAATAAATAAATAATCCCAGGAGTCTCAGGCATTCCTGGAGAAGATCTCAGGCAGGTGGTGGGTGGTCAATTACCAATAGGGTCGATTCACAACAGAGCGCCACCATGAGTTTGCAACGCTTTGGCAAATCACAATGCGCGGAATAAATGTTGTCTACAAACGGTGCATGCAGACAGATGAGCAGTTCGTCGATAACATTTATTCGTGAATTGTTTTGGCCAATGCGGATGGCGCAATATTGTGAATCGGTCGAATTGAATAAAGAGTAACTAGGGGCCTTTACGAAATGGGGCTTGAGGCTAGGCTTGGCATTTGTTTTTTCTACTGCCATTTTGTGTCCTAAATGAAATGAAGGGCTTGAGATACATGGTGAAGCTGGAGCCTTCCCTAGCTTCATCATATGGCCAAATCCCTTCGTTTCATTTTGTGGGATTCAAATGGCAGTAGTGAAATAAGTCCCAAGCCTAGCCTCAAGCCTAGTTTCGTAAAGGCCCTATGTATAAAGTACACACCGATCTCACGGCGCGACCATGGAGGTTGGAAACACCCGCCATTACTGCAGTGTCCCCGCCCGCCTTTTATCCGGCAACAAAAGAATTTACGTCCTCGGTGTTCGTCTTCTGGTTAGGTGGTAAGTACAGCCTGCATTTTATAGTTTGGTGGAGCGGAAATAATTTTGATGCCGGAAAAAAAGGCGGTTGAGGACACTGAAGTAATGGCGGATAGTGTGTCGCGTCGTCGGATCGGGGTATACAGACATAAATAGAACATGTGATCTACCAAATAATCTTGCAGGGTATAACGTCAATAGAACACTTTGATAAATCACTACATCACACCAATTTTCATGCAAGCATATTTATTAAAGTTTCCCTTCAACCTTTTATATTTGAAATAAGTGCTTAGTGTAAGACATTTTACTAAATTTACTTATTTTTTACTAGTGTTTCATCATTTGAATGCTATCTGTTCCGAAGATACAATTGATACTACGGAAGTTCCGTTTAGTGAAAGCAAATCTTTTGTGTAGACTCAATTTTGAGGAGAAGACTGTAAATCTTGGAGTCATCAAAGTATCATTGTTATTAGATAAATTGAATCGGATATACGTCTGATGGGGACAAAATTAAACAAAACACGTGAAAAGGAACCTGTTAAAAAGATAATGTTAAAAAGATAAATATTCAAGTTAGATTTCTACTCGATGAACTTCAAATTGTTGGAATGCAGTTACGATTTTTGCTATATGAAAAATTTTTTCTCACTGCATTTGGAAATTTCGAAAGAAATTGAAAATTGAAATCGTTCGTATCTGGTCTAGTTTTGATAAAAAATAACCGTTGGCGATCGACATTTAGATAAAGGACGAAAATACTTTCCACCTTGTTTGAAACTAAAACGAAATTACATGTGTTCTAGATAGAACTTCAGTTGAAAGAAAATGAGGTCGACTTCAATCGGGAAAGAAACCAATAGATTACTCTAATAACTAATAAAATATTCAATTATTATGACATATCCATGCCGGCTATTTCGCTGGAATATCCAGAACGGGTTCAACAGTATCCGTTGTCAAGAGATCTGAAACGTCATCAAAGGAAGCCTGTATGAAAACACGAAAAAGAATAGAAAACAAAATTTAAGATTACTATTTGCCAATTTATGACAAATGACGATTTTTTGTGTGATTTAAACTCAAGGCCGTTATGTTAACTTCAAGAGACGGAAATGATACCCGTCTGATCATTGTACAATGAATCTGAGTTTGATTTATGCCAATCAAAATGCTTATGGGAAACGCAAATTCTGTTTGGGTTTCCTACCGAAAGTAATAGCTTGTCCAGCTAGTATTAACTCTAGACCCTACATACACCGCCCACAAATTTATCCTTTACCGAACTGGACCAATGTGATGTCAACAAATCAACCTCTGTTTCGGCTTTAAGAATTCGTTGCAGAAGGTATCAATGTACTGTGTTCTAGATTAGTTTGGATCTTCTGAGGCTTTACTTATAGTTATGTCAGTTCCATATAGCTCAAAGAAACGGTGCTAAATAAACAAAATTACACTAAACCTCTTACTGTGTTATTGGAGCTGAGGCTAAGCCAACGCAGGCTGTTCCGACGGCGGGAACCGGTGTTCGGGAAATTTGGCAAGAAGATCTTGTACGCGTTTGGGTTTTTTTGTTACAAGTTTGCGGAGTAATTTCAGTCCCCGCATCAATAAGCGACCAATCCCCCGCAAACCTTGAAGTCGTTGTAATTCCTCAAGATGCACATTTTCAAGATCCATGCGTTTATCGACAAGGCCTTCTTTACCGTAAAAACGATTGGTCTGGCCTTCTTCCACGTTGTTGGGCAGAATTTGTTCTAAAATATAAACAAAACAATATGACACGCCTTGAACACGACAATTTTTGACACAATTGTTGCTTAAAGGGCTTGTACAACATTGGTAACAAACCAAAATAGAACTAGACATTTAAGTGTTCGTGGACGAACACGGAGCTGTTCCGACTTATTTGATCAGCTTTATAAGCTCCGATGACGTCATGATGACGTCACGGTCATTTACAAAGCAGCGTGCATCTAAAGTTTCTAACAAAGCTTTTGTGAAAAGAATCATTACCATAGCTTTTGTCATTCTCAAGATATGCTGCAAACATAAATTATGCCTTTTTATGACGTCACAGTTAATTTCACAACAGCATGCAAATCTACAGGGTCTAACAAAGCTTTTAAAAAAGAACCAATACCGTAGCACTTACCGTTCTCAAGATATATTGCTATAAACCAAAAATTTCCTTTTTTGATGACGTCATGATGACGTCACTGTAAATTTCGGGGCAGCATGCACAGCTACATGATGTAACAAAGCTTTTACAAAAAGAATCATTACCGTAGCACTTACCGTTCTCGAGATATGCTGCTAATAATAAAATCAGCATTTTTGATGACGTCATGATGACGTCACGGTAAATTTCTTGGCAGCATGCACAACTACATTATGCTACTAAGCCTTTGCAAAAAGAATCATATTCATAGCCTTTGTCGTTCTCAAGATATGCTGCTAACAAAATTGACTACTTAAATATGCAAATGAGCTGCCACGTGCCTAATTAATGAGGAATTTTTACAACTCAGTGCCAGTATGATCCTTAGCTTATAAGCTTTCATATGATACCTCATCTAAGCTGATCAGAAGAAGCTAAGAAGAGATAAGCTGTTAACAAGATTATAGGGTGATAAAGAATAATAATAATAATAATAATAAAAATCTTAGCAAAAACTAAACCTGTTCCGACATCCGAAATGTCGGAACAGCTAAATATTCGCAGATTAACGTTAAACTTACAGGGTTTAAATACAGTAATGGTAGAAACATACTATCAACACTTTTCTGCCTGAAATACTGTATTTATCAAGAAAAGAGTAAAACCGAACACCAAAACATTTTTGATGTTTGCAAGATCAAAAATGAGACAGTTATTTCCACACAAATTGACGTAACAATTGAAACGGTTTTCCGTCGCTTGCTACTATTTACAGTGATCAATTGAGCTGAACATTTCACAGGTTTGTTTTTACTCAATGACAAATAAAATCACTTTTAATACAAATTGCTTTAAAACCTAAAGCCCACCGCACAAAATACGATCTGATTACGACCCTATACTGGTATTGAAAATATCGTAAAGCTTTCAAAGAGTCTTAACAGTAACTGTTCCCAGTCGCAGACCCACAAAGATAGTCATTCATGAAATTCAATTATAGAATCTTAATTACTGTGTTTGGAACTCGTTACTAAGTATAAATTGGTCAGCCATAAAAAGTTAATGACAACAATAAGTCATATCAATTTCTGTGTACTTGTTTTGATATGTTTATGAAAAGTGAACAAAGAATAATTGACTGAATAGTGATTGGAACCAGCCACCTACGTATTACCGTAGCGGCGCTCTTACACACATAGGGGTGCACCACACTAAATAGCTCAAAAATCAATGCGCCGAGCTGATTATCATATTCTGTGTACCCTCAAATGTTTTTAAAATATGCAATTTGGGGGGTCGTGCAATTAATATATTGTGTAATTACGACGGGTTATCACAACCTGGGGTTCAGTGCTTCAGCCTGTTGTGGAGACTTGAGAAATGTTGGCTTAAAATGTGGAACTACATTGTTTTGAAGTTTGAACGTGGTAGGTTGCTTCATGAAAACCGGCTGCAAGTTGGTTCGGGAAAATTGACATTTTGGAGGTGTTTTTTTCTTTGGGCAATTAGCAAAAAATCTGATCGGCTAACAATCCAAAAATTGAAAGGAATCAGGCAGATGAGGGTTCAAGCTTTGTTTTGAATTATTGCACCAATCACTGAGAGACTCCTGGATGGGATTTTTTGAACTGTGAAGTTGACGTATTTTACACTAAAGTCAATGGGAGTTTATTTAGTGTGGTGCACCCATAGCTACCCAGCTTTATGTTTTTGGTGGCCTCAATAGTCAATTGTAAGTGTTCATTTGGTAGTCAGAAGCTATGAAACATGGTTTGCGCCCTCAAGTGCAAACTCTTTTGTGAAAGGTCACGACCCAGGCAAAAGAGCCTCGAAACAGTTCATGACCTGACCCAAGAGGTATGTTTACATGTACATGCACATTGGCACGCGGCCAGAAAAATTGCTACATTGCGCGCCGACACTGGGTGTTTATGCTACGGAACAACGGCCACTCACTTTCGCCAAAGTTTTTGCTCGGCTCAGACAAGGTTTAGTACGGTCTGTCTCTCTTTCATGCCGCTTTCAGCGTGAATAATTACCCGGAGAAAATTTAAACTCGAGCCTATCGTGGTCAGAACAGTTGCCGCATTCGCCCAGATTGTTGAAACAGCAAATAAGGTGCAAATCGAGTGGATTTTAACACGACTCGCGGTGGGAAATCTGGATCGGTTTTGACGTCGAGCGAAAGGGCTGTATATACCATATAAATACAGTACTAGTATAGGCATTGGCCTACTCTACACGGAAATCACGCAGCAATGGGGAAGCGAGGTGGACCGAGGAAAAAGTCAGCCACCAACGAAAAGGGCCAAACGGCACGAGACGGAGCGGGGCCCTACCATGCCGAGTGGACACCAAGATTGGCCGGGGACTACAGCGGAGACAGGACAGGTCAGCGGCGCACCACACGTCCCGCTAGGCCCACATCAGTGCAGCATGACACACAATCACCAAAGGCCGGCGGCCATGGACGCGACGTTGTCACCAACACAGTCGGTTACCACAACCGGTCAGTCTGCATCCGTCTGCCACTGCCAGTGCCGGGAAACCATCCCACCATGCCCACATCCAACTCCGGCGACCTCAGACAACGGGGGACATCCAGTGACATCCACATGCGTATCATCACCACCGACACCAAGTGTCTCCAGCATGACCCAAGGCGGCCACCCATCAATCAGCCCAGCTCCAGCTAGCTCACCAGGCCAAGGAGTAGCCAGCGGAGCATCGCTGACAGCCCCTAATAGCAGGGGATTGAATACACCACTACTTTTCCCACAGCCCTCAGAATTGCTATCCGCGGTGGGGGTAGGCGGGTCAGGCCAAAGCCATATCGGTATTACAAGTAGTTCGAATGAGCAAGCTTCCAGTGTCCATAGTGGACTGTTAACAGGTGTCAATGTAGGGTCAAGCATACCCACTCACACTGTCACACCCTTGCACCCGCGAGGTGAGTTGCTGGGGGTTTGGGTACCGCAAAATATCCGCGAAAAAATATGGAAAGGTGGAGTTTGTGGACTTAAGCCTCTTAGTCAATAAGCAAAAGGGGAGCATTATCAGTCGAAGTACAGGGGCAGCAAACCGAGAGCTAAATGCAGTCGATCTGTCATTGGTGCAAAGTGGTAAGAGTATTGTGTTGCGGCAAGCTGAGGCATGAGTCCAGTGAGGCATGGACGGATGCATTCCTGATTTTTAGTAGCATCTACCTGCAAGCTAAGCCAGAATGTGCACTGCCCTTGCTAAAATATTGCAGTTTCATTCGCTCAGCGGCTAACAAATATGTGGGTCTGGGCTGGCGCGATTACGACACCGAGTTTCGAGCACGGATGCCGAGTAACAGTACTGCTTGGGAAGCAATTGATGGGGAGTTATGGTTGCTGTATGTAGTAGGGGCGGGCAACTCAAATCAAGTGTCACAATGGGGTCAGGTTCCAAGTCGACATTTCTTGGTCCGCGCCAATACCAACCAAAGTACAACCAGAGCGTCCAGGGAGGACACAGACTAGCAAACAGCCCGAGCACTGTTTTGAGTTCAATAACAAAGGAATTAAGTGCAGCCGCAGCTTTAGCACATGTGGAGCAAATGGGCACGGGAAAAACTCGTGCACGATCAGGGGCACCCAAATCACACAGCAACAAAACAAGAACGCCAGACAAGCCCCAACACCAAAAAACGACATTAAGAAATAGGAGGGATATGCCGTCGGCAGCCGATGTCACTAGGCGTCAACAAGGCAAGGGAACACAGGCATGATTAAGCAGTGCTTGGCTAGAGTTGGCACCCACCCCTATCAAAAAGCAGAATTTACTCTCCCTTCTTAACGGATAGACAGGCAGCGCAGTTTTTGGCAAAAGGATTCAGCGAGGGTTTTGAACTTGGCTACCTGGGGCCTCGCCTACCAGTATAATTTCCAAATCTGAAGTCAGCAACAGCGAACTTGGTCACAACCCAATCTAAAATAGACAAGGAGGTAGATCTAGGCAGAATTGCAGGCCCATTCATGAGGCGGCCATTAAGCAATAGCGCTCCGCACTAATGACGTCACAAAATCCCCGGCTGTCAGACAAACATTGTCTCACACGCGTAGTGTACATGGACGCGCACACCCACACACGTGCGTGGTTGCAATGTATGTCTGAGATCCGGTGCTATTTTTAGCGTAAGTGCGGAGCGCTATTTGAGGGTAAACCCACTTGGCTTAGTGCCAAAACACGCAGCAGGGAATTCCGGATGATTTACCACCTCTCCTATCCTGAAGGATATTCAATCAATGATTTTATTGACGAAAGTAAATGCAAGGTGGAATACAGTAAATTTGATGATGGAGTCGAAATAGTAGCCAGTTTGGGCAAGGGATCATTGCTTGCAAAAGCAGACATCAAATCTGCCTTCCGTCTGTTACCGGTCGCCCCCCAGGACTTTGAGTTACTAGGCATGAAAGTCAATGGTAACTACTATGTAATTGAATGGCAACATGCTTCCCTCATAGTGAAAGAATCTCATTGGCACACTCGGCGCATCAGAGAAGCCATAGAGATACACAAGCATGATACTGTCCCACAGGACATTGGTCTCTTTCTGAGTAACATATGGCACCCTATCCTCCCACACAGCCAAAGCCAGGTCCAGCCTACTACTGACACACCTGACCGAACAGGCAATCCTCACTCACACAATACGCCCCAGCGAGCAGCCACTGGATCCACACATACTCCAGTGAGCACCAATCAGAAAAGCCCTTCCACACATCGGATCCTCTCACACCCTAGTGAGCACCAATCACAAAGCTCCTCCACGGAACAGGATTCCAAGGAATCACATATAAGGACCTCACATTCCTCATTTCAATCGTCTCCTGATGAGGACTAGAGCAGACTAATCGAAACGTAGAGACCTAATTGCGAGAAGTGCGAACGATATAGAAGTGCGAACGATATAGAAGTGCGAAAGTACGAACGATAATTACATGGTGTTTCCGCAAACCGATCCACATACCAATTGTCACCATGCAAAGCCTCAAATCTTTCTTGGTAACTACTATGTTGACAAATGGCTACCTATGGGAGCTCGATGTGCACCTGCATACTTTGAGAAATTATCTACATTTGTAGAGTTCTTAGTCAGGCGAAACACTCACTCTGATGGAATTGTCCACTACATGGACGTCTTTCTTTGTCACTAGTCAGACACTTTGTGTTGACATGTCTGCAGCATAACATATTGCCTTTAAAGCAACACACCTGGGGACAAAGGAGAACATCATTGCTGATGCATTGTCTCGTTCACAGTTACACAGATTCAAACTTGCGGCACCACACGCCGAACAAGAGCCGTCGTCTTTGCCCGAATGGCTGTGGGAGATTTAGCACACGAAACCCACAGGCTCCTGTCAGGGTCACTAGCACCAGGCAGGGGAGACACAAACCAGCGAGCAGTTAACAGATTCCAGGAGTTCCGTCTCCAAACAAATCTAGACCCAGTTTGGCCAGCCCCACCACAGGTTGTTCAGAGCTGCCTTTCTCCTGGCCTATTTCGGTTTCCTAAGGGTGGGAGAATTCTCCGCCGCAAGTAAAGCAGGAGCAACAAATCAAATTCTAGCCCTAACAGATATTGAATGGGCAGCAGGGCCTATAATGTTAGTGCGCATCCGCTTTTCCAAAAACTGACCAGCAGGGACAGGCAGTGACACTGCGAATCCCAGCATGCACTGATTCGACCAGCAATCGCAGGCCCTTTATTATTTTTGCCATGCGGACATCCAAAAGATCACACCAGCACATTGAGATGTTATTACGTAAAGAGAACCGCTTATAGCTATATGCAGAGTCTGTCATAGACCGGACAGTAGGGTTGCCAGCCTATGCTTGTTACCAATCATACAAAGCGTTTTAGTCAAAGTGAGGTATAGATGGAAAGTGTTTGTTAGGTGTTCGGGTTCAAGCCGAACACCTATTGTAATTGTTCGAGTTTTTTTTTTTTTTTCCATTTTTTTTCTTCCCAAATTTGTCCGCAGGACTTCTATATGACGGTTACAAGATATTCACTTGAAACTTGGTGGGAACTTCGGTCATGATGCCAAGTTGTTATTAGAAGATTGACGTCATGATGACGTCATCGGGTATCAAATTACACGCGTTTTTAGGAAAAACTTTGGTGTTCTATTACTTGTGAACCACATGACCTACGATTTTTATATTGACATATGTTACTCAACACGTAAATCCTAACAATTAATATATTCAGTGTTGTGTATAAATGACCTTCACTTCCGGTGTTACCGGAAGTTGAAGTTTGACTCAAAATAACTCGAAAACGGAAGGATTTAGGCAAAAAAAACCAAAGTTCAAAGATAGACAAGGTCTTGGGCTTTCAGAAAATATAAACGATGACGTCATACGGGCTGTATAGCGCCCTCTACGGTGGATTAAAGATATGCAGTGATTACGTTATCCAAAAGTAAACAACGGATTTCCGCCAAATTTTGTGACTGTGAACTACTAATGAACTTCGACATGTGTGTGAAGTTTGAAATTTGTGACGTCATGCAACCGGAAGTTGTGCGCTTTTAGAGGAAAGATGACGTATCATTATTCAAATACTGTTTACTCGATAATTACATGACGCACGTCAGTGAAAATTGCAATATATTTATATCGTGTGCATTCAATGACTTCTGAAAATGTTCAGTTGGTTGTGAAGAACTAACCGGAAGTTATTGTCCATACAATATTAAAGGTGATGTCATTTTACGGTATCAGTCATAGTGTACGAATACTGCAATCAGCATAATCAGTACATGTAGTACATGTATTAATTTTGCTCAGTCACGCAGTTGAAGTGTATTTTAATATTCCATTGAATGAGGGACGATTGATCACATACTGTACGTTCAAACATACGTTCAAATAACATTTCCACTACGAAATGAGACCCCGAACACCTAGTGGTTGTTTCCACAACCACAATGTCTAGTTATTACTGTAAATGTTGGAAAACCTTTGATTCGAGCAGCAGAAGATGCGATGGAAAGATGTTCCAACTAAGTTAATTCATTGTGTTAAAGCATTATGGCAGTTTATAAGTGGAATAAGTGCCTCAAGTGATGAGGGAAAATTTCCAGTTTGTTGGATTGTTCTTGTTTTTTGAGTAAGTTACCTTTATGTATCACTACACCCAGTTATTGCTTGTAATTGTGTAGGGCTAAAGAAGTGCCTTATGGAAGCACAATATGGTATTGTCAAGCTATGAGGGGGTTCACTAGTGGAATAAGCACCACAAGGAGATAATTAAACATTCCCAGTTTTGCAGCAGTGTCCCAGTTACTCACATCTTGACATCCAGTTATTAGGCAGTACATTGTAAGTTTTAAGTACTACTGCCTGGATAGGACGGCCAAAAGGGGGCGCAAATAGACACAGCAAAACTTTGTCAGGTCATTCTCCGATAACTTGAGACTCATGTCGAGCCAAAAAGACTATTTTCCCTAGTAGTAAACAGGAGGACAGCTTGGCTTTACAACTCTAAGCTCTGTGTAAAAATCACACACATTGAGACTGTTTTCTTGAGAGTCGACTTGTCGAGTGTTACATGTACCCTGGGTAAAAAAAAAAATGCATCCGTGACGAGAAATTCAAATATAAATGGTTTTAACACGGACTATTAGCAGATAATTTTACTGAAGTGCTTATTGACTTGATGTTTACCAAGTTATTAGTTGTATTTCTGTCAGTTCATATAGGCCATGAGACAGGGTCCCAAAAAGTCCCTAAATATACAATTTCGTGGTGACCATCTGGTAACTAAGAATTTCTTTCGTAGTTCAGTGGAAAATACCCTTGCCAAATAAAAAACACTTGTTACCAAGTTCAAATCTTGCCAGTTTGGCTAAAAAATGAATTTTGTTTAAAAAAAACCTCTGTTATATTACCGCATATAACTTTGCCAATTTAAATTACAATGGGAGACTTTTGAGAATCGGTCTTAAAGTCAACAGCGCACGCGCACGCAATTGTGAACATGCGCCCTCGCTGTTGACTTGAAGACCGATTCTCAAAAGTCTCCCATTTGACGGATCCGAGAATCACTCTGGCTTGCCTGAAAACACCAAATTGTAACTGAAGCATCAATTCAAAAGAGAACGGAAGGTGTGGGGGTGTTGGTGGGTGTGTGTGAGGGGGGAACTCCGCCCCTTAATGAAAAAAAAGGGTTTAGGAACACATTTTGCATTAATTACGGGTAAAATATACCCTTGCTCACCCTCAAGCACACTCAAATTGAGAAAGAACAATGCACTGGGAAAAACCACCTGAAAAATATATCTCGAAAAAACAAATCTGTAAATATATAGGCCCTATCTCGAAAAAACAAATTTTGAAATATACTTAACTTTTTCAGATGATATATACTTGATGGCACTACAGGGCTTTCGTAACAACATGTATAACACATGTCTTGCATGCCGCCATTTGGTCTTATCCTCAATCCCATAACAAATGACCTTAAGTGTAGCATGCATGCAGAGATAATGCAACCTTGTTCTCAAAACATTATGGAAGCCATTAAATCACCTCAGAAATAAATTATGCTTTTTAAACTAAACATTCTTTTTAACTGGCAATTATTAGACATGGGTAACAAGTTAATTTCATTTTAATACACATAAAGAACACTTTAAAGTGAATTGCACTTAGTTACCAGGTGGTCACCACGAAAATGCAAAATAATGATGAGTGTCTCACGGCCTAATATGGCCCAAGTGTGGTCCAGGAGGTGGCTGGAAAGCCACAAAAACAAAAACACATGGTGTTTATCAGGAAGACAAGTGCACTTTGTCGACAATGATAACTATGTGGTTTCAAGGCAAATATGTTGTCTTGGATCTTGTTTTGGCAAGGAATTGAACTGACATGGATGCATGTCAATGTAATTTTTAAACCACGCTGGTGGTTTTATATTGTCTGTGCCGAGCAAATAAATTCTTGTCGAGTAACCACAGTACCACTTCAGAACCACGCATATACCACTATATTCCAAGGATTTGTTTTTAATATCGATACGCGCAGCAATGCCACAACCTGAAAATCAACTACCTAACCACAAGGGAAACTGACTGAATTTCAAGTCATTGAACAATGAATAAAAAATAATTATTGACTGCATCGGGCTCCTGCCAATTTTTCTTTGTTCACATTTCAAATTCAAATCTATTCAATTACATTAAGATAACGTACCTGCCACAATAACTGCAACGTAAGCGACGAGCAAGACTAACAGCAGAGTGCAGCGAGCCATGGTGTAGGTGTGATAGACTCGGTGAGTTGAAGATAACACACCCACCAAACAGAGCCCTTATAAGCATTTTGCCGTCCCACTCTAATGCAGGAGTTTTCAGGTGACCGAATAAGAGGAACACTTAAGCTGATGAACATACCAGCAAGTTCTGTGGCACATCATCGGACGATGTAATAAAAAAGGAGAAACAACAAGAAACAGTAAACGGTAATGAGTTTCAACTTCAATTTCATCTTATACCGAAATAGGAAACTTACGAAGACTCGACACTCCCTCTTAAAAAGACCAAACATCCCTCAAGTTGCTACTCTCATCGACTGAAATGTAATACCAGACGACCACGCATGATATCATAGAAGCGCCCAATTAACGAAAATACAACAACACACATCTTCAACTTTGTAACTTGACTAAAAATGATGTTTGCTTTTAATTGCAGGTAGGAACTTAATACTGCTTCACTTAACTGAAGTTGTTTATCTCGTTTCAGCTGAAAGTGATTGACAGTTTCCAAAATTTGCTGGCAGGTTGGTCCGACGACGTATTCAGCAGGTATACCGATTTCGATTGAAATTTGTTTTATCATTTGTTTGAAATTTCATCCGTAGTTATGATGAATGTGTCTTTTTTAAATTTCTGCCGAAATGTTCTAATGCAGAGAGAAGAAAACACAATGTGATGTTCCCTTACAGAGGTAAAGGATGAGTTAATCCGCACCAGACGTTTCTAAATTGATTATTGACTGACAATTTTGCTTTGTTGCATCAAACATTAAAAGTCGCCGTTCTCTACAAAGTAAAACCTACAAATCTTGCTTTCGCATTTGCGCTCGAAGGATTGAAGATGAAGTACATCGTCTTCATTTAGCAATAAATTCGAATGATCTGGTTGTAAAAAAAAATTAATATAGGCCTATTTGCATGCAGGCAAAACTTAATTTACAAGGGCACGATATGGGTAATTCCATGTCAGACAACACACTTTTTTACATTAGGTTTTCCGATTTTTACAAAAAATTATATGCATGCACGGAGGTATAAATGAGTTAGGAATGCATGCCAATTTTAAGTGGAATCCCTCCACCCATATTTATGTCCGGTACGCATGTCCCCCAAATAAGGCACATATCATCTTCGGTGATTCCTTTTAACTGATATATATAACTCAGACATATGTCGAGAAATGTATGTACATTTGGTACAAAAATAACCAGATTTAGATGCTCTAAGTGACACAACCATAACATTTAAGAAAAATTGAAAGTGGATACCCATGACCTTTAACACACGAACTTTGACCTTTGACCCAGATTAAGAAAAGAACCGTCATCGTTCCGAAATTTCACGAAACAACATTTGCCTGATAGAAAGGCTTTTTTTTTTACAAGATTACATGAAAATCATGTTGGGCACTTGACAATTCACGATATTATGGCACTTTTTTCTGATTGGTATGTGCACAGTTTTGTCCCCTTTTAAAACAATAGGAAGTACCAAAATTACCGAATGTGGGTTCCTCTACGGTTGTCTTAAATTTCCAATTGTGTCTTATTCTCCTTTACTTTGCAATTTATAAAACACCCGCAATTACACCTTAGTTCTGTGTTGAGCGATGTAAAGAATCTTAGGCATTTGACTTCAATGTAATATGTTTCTCCATAACTTCTGTGTTTTTGTCTGGCAGGATTTACTATAGCATGCAATGTATCGTACTAATTACAACAACTAACATCAACTGTCAACGACCAAGATCCATAATATTGCAGTTGAGAAAGTTGGATTTCATTCGATATACTATGTAACCACATGGAAACATTTAAATTCAAAATACTTAATTGTACCGCGCCCACGTCCACGTCGTACGCATACGCCAAGACCAGTGACTCTATAGGCCTTCTCTTACTACCAATTTGGACACGTGCTCAAAGTGGTACTGTGAACGCCTCCGTGTTACATTTCAACCCGTTTAGCACATGCGTCCCGTCCTCGCGACATGCTGGTAGCTGGGCATTTTGTGCATAGAACAAGCAGATTTTGGAACCTTTCCTGGGACACCTAAACGTCATCTATCCATTTCCCAAAGGGAGCGCCTTGTAAATGACAACATGTAAAAACATATGCACATGTACATCGTAGGCAAAAATCTAAATTCTTCTTAATTGTGTCAAATAAAGCACCGTCAAGAGACAGTTAAATATAGAGTGAGAAAGATTTAGAGAAAATACTTTGTCTGGTCAGAAGTATTTATTCAGAGTCAGCACATACAGTCACTGTTCTGGAGGCAAACATACGGCATGGATTTCGCAACCGCTGACTCGAGTTCTGCTTGTAACCCGTGTATATCCGAATAGTCTGAACTGAGAAGTTGGGTACAAAGGTTGATACCCGTGTAGGGCGACATCAATTTTTAGTCCGTGGGCCGTGGCCTTTTATTCGCTCGTTTCGTGACCATCATCACCGAATTTGTTCCCATTCGGCATGGATGTAGATCTGACATTACTGAACAAGAATTGATTTGTTCCCACGTCCAATTTATGTTCCTTAAAGAGAAATTTGCGATAGAAAATCGTCAAATTTTACGTACAGAAAAAACATAAGAATAAACAGCGCCCTCCATCGGTAGAAAGTAATTATCTACATAATAAAACTATAGGAACTGCATACCCGTGCTAATTTTATTCCCGATGTAAAACCCTTTACATGATTGGAAACTGATCAAACTTCAATGTAATAATTTCTAGCGACATTTTATTTGTCGTTTTAATTAAAGGATAGTTAGGTGAATGCCTGAATGGAAAATATGACATGTTTCTGAAGATGTTGCTCTCAGCAACCTGCTGTTGCAATTTGGCATTATTATGTATGAGAGTCGGTTTTTAAAAACACTGGGAAATTATTCTAATGACTGTTTTGTTTTGAAATGTAGAATTTCCACCCCGAACAATGAAAAGACATTATTCAAAAGAATGGTCTTACACAAAAGACTGGCCCTACACTTGTACAATTTATAGCATTTTGTTCAATTATTATTATGACTTTAAATTTGTTCCGAAAACAGAGATTTCACCACTTCATTTTGTGATGGGCTCCATGCAATAGTCTTAACCACTAAACAAACATTGCATTTATCATAAAGAATTAAATAAAAATATGACTGAAATTCCAACGAAGGATGTTAAAATTGTACATTATAAACAATTATAACAATAACATTATCTTGCTCATAACACTAAATATACCCAATGTCCCCAAATAATATATTTTCTTAGGATACATTGGCTATGTGTGCTTTTGCAATGAGCTGCATGTAGGGTGAAAAGTAAAATATATGATTGCAAAGGGTAAAAAAAGAGTACTTACACTTCACACTGTCACTTACACTGTCTTATCCATCATGTGTACACATGGAATAATACCCCTGTGAAAGTTTAAGCTTAATCGGCCATCTGAGTCCCAAGAGAATATTATTGAAAAACCTAGTCAATTCTTTTCTTATAAAATATGAAGAATACTATAGTTTTGATCATGCGTGACAAGATATTTCTGTTAGTGTTTTCTAAAAAAGAAATAAACATCTTATAATAAGCATTTTGGACAGAATTATTTTAACAACAGTGTGTGTGGCTTGAAATAAAGATTCCTTTGTGGGAATAAAGTCATATAATGCAACTGTATTGAAGTCTCAACCTCATTGTGATAATTGTTTTGTTTTCTTTGTCATCAAATCTTTTTATTGTAATTTTATTTAGATTAAATATTCTGGTAGGTTCAAAACGTCAGGCATTCGCAAGAATGATTATTTTAGGCTCTTATTTTGGTTGATGAGCAGTTTGCAGCAGTTTGTTACTTCCTCATCATTTAGAAATTTGCTGGGAGAAACATCTTCAAAAACATTTGTCATATTTTCCATCCAGCATTCACCTAATTTTCCCATAATTAAAACGACAAATAACATTAATTCCGTATTTGATAAGTTTCCAATCATGTAAAGGGTTTTACATCGGGAATAAAACGGGTATGCATTTCCTATAGTTTAATTATGTAGATAATTACTTTCTACCGATTGAGGGCGCTGTTTATTCTTATGTTTTTTCTGTACGTAAAATTTGACGATTTTCTATCGCTAATTTCTCTTTAGGGATCACAAATTGGACGTGGGAACAAATCAATTCTTGTTCAGTAATGTCAGATCTACATCCATGCCGAATGGGAACAAATTCGCTGATGATGGTCACGTAACTCAAAAACTAAAGCGAATTTGGCCTCATTACGGCCCACGGACTATTTGTGTTGTGTAGTGTGGACACGCAGCATGATCTACTCCTGTATATAAATCACAAAGAGTTTACACGAGTGGACCAGGGTAAATTTCGACACTTGTAAATATACCGTAGGGGCATTTGTTTAATCACTTCCTTGCACTGTCTTTCATATACAGGGTGTCCCAGAAAAAACGCAACACTGTGTCGGGACCCAATATGTTAAAATTAAACTGTTTGTCACTTCGAATATTGTCCAAGGGGGTCTTTTTTGGGGGGGCGGGGCATACATGTACTAATTTTGTAGCTTGTTTGTCAAAAAAAAGCAGATACATAATATAAAAATTGATGTAGTAAGTAATTATGCATTAAGCGATAATTTTTTAACACTTTCTCCTCTTTCCTAAATTTGATTACAGTAAGTCTTTAACCCTTTATGTTTCGAGTGCAAATGTACCTAAGATACAGTTGATTATATAATTATGCAAGTCCCGCGTTGTGAAAGTAACAATTGTGCAGGCTTTATTTTGTAGAGAACGGAAGACTATGAAAGCTTCATGCAACAAAGCAAATTGCTCAATAATAAATTTAGAAAAGTTTAATGATAACAATTGTATGTGCTACGTGTGTAAAGGAACCTCAAATTGTTTGTCCCTTTTCTCTGTATCGAAACATTTCAGCAGAAATTTAAAATGAACACATTCATCATAGCCATGGAAGACACTTAAAACAAATGATAAAAACAAAGTTTTAATGACAAATTAATGTTATACCTGCTAAGCATTTCAGCTTATGAACCTACCAGCAATTTCCAAAGGCCATCTAGGGAAACTGTCAATCACTTTCTGCAGAAACGAGATGAACAACTTCAGTAAAGTGTGAGCGGTATTAAGTTCCGAAGTTGGTGTACTTCTCTCATTACAGCGAAGGATTATTTTCTCAGCTAATAAACCTACCCGCAAATTATAAGCAAGGATCATTTTTAATAAAGTTACAGAGTTGAAGATGTTTGTTGTTGCTTTTTCGTTAATTGGGCGCTTCTACGATATCATGCGTGGTCGTCTGGTATTACATTTCAGTCGATGAGAGTAGCAACTTAAGAAATGCCTGGTCTTGTTAAGAGGGAGTGTCGAGGCTTCGTTAGTTTCCTATTTCGGTATAAGATGAAATTGAAGTTGAAACTCATTACCGTTCACAGTTTGATCTTGTTGATTCTCTTCTTTTATCACATTTTCCGATGATGTGCCACAAAAATTGCTGGTAGGTTCATCAGCTGAAGTACTTCGAATGTTTAGGTGAAGAAATTGTCACCAAAGTATCATTGTTCCTCTTATTCTGTCACCTGAAAACTGCAGCATCAGAATGGGACGACATAATGCTTATAAGGGCGCTGTTTGATCTGGTTTGATCCATTCGACTCACCGAGTCTATCAGACCTACACTATGGCTCGCTGCACTCTGCTGTTAGTCTTGCTCGTCGGTTGTGTTGCAGTTATTGTGGCAGGTATGTTATCTTGATGTACTTGAACATATTTGAAGTTGATAAAACTTGTTTTCTTTACGATCCTTTATGAACCTACTAATTAGTTATGGAATAGGGGAGAGACTTGGTAAAG
This sequence comes from Astropecten irregularis, assembly GCA_963971285.1. Lineage (NCBI taxonomy): Eukaryota > Metazoa > Echinodermata > Asteroidea > Paxillosida > Astropectinidae > Astropecten > Astropecten irregularis. Next base: position 4,666,744 of record OZ020265.1, read on the forward strand.
TTTGTGATTGTTGTAGAAATATTGATCTGAACGTTGTTAAAATAATTATAGCCTTGGTGAAGACTGTATTTGATGTATCGAGAGTACAATAACTGCAATTCGGATAGAATGTAATTCCTTTTCACAGCAACGAGACAAAATGTGTATTCTTGCCACCATTCTATGGATGCTGTTTTATGACCGACCATTTTAGTCTTAGTAACAAGTTCCAGGTCTGCGACTGGGAACACTTACGACTCCCTGAATGCTTTCCGATCTTTCCCAAACCAGAAGGGTCGTAGTCAGATCTTATTGTGAGCGGTGGGCTTTAGAATGAAGCAGTAATTGTCCTGTTAAAGACGTACCATATTCTTTTCTTGATGTTCCAGGTCAAAGTCTGTCCAAAAACTTCGAAAAGGGCGAGGCGAATCGTTTATATGGCCTTCTCGAAATGGACACGGATCTTGAAGATGCGTACAAAGACGTTGTCGTTGCGGACACTGATCAAGACTTTCGAGAACTTGAAAAAGTTCTCAGGGAACTTGAAAAACAAACGGAAAATCCATGACGGATGAATAATGGTATGTAACGCTCAATAAAGCTAAGACAATTGTAGTTACACGGGGAACATAAGTTTTTCTGCGATGGATTCTGAAAGCTTTCAGTGTTGGTATCAGGTTAAAAAAAAAGCAAGATACTTTTTAGTCCGTACAATGGAAAGAGCAGGCTGTATTCGGAATGAGAAGAAATATATTTTTTCAAACCCATTCAAACAGTTATGACATTTTAAAAGGTGCCTCGATTCAGAGGTCAATGCTTTTGAGACATCAAATTGGTCCAGTGTGTGGAATTTATGTTTTAGCTGGAGAATATATGACCTTCGGTAGAAAACCCTGATAGAATTCGAATTCCACATAAACGTTTACTTCGCATAAATCTAACCTAAATCTAGCCCTGAGTCAAAATCTAAATCGTCATCTGCAATACAATGATCAAATAATATTAACCTGGCATTTTTGTTTTTGTTTTCCTATTCTTTTTCGTGTTTCCATACAGGCTTCCTTTGATGACGTTTCAGATTTCTTGACAACGGATACTGCTAAACCCGTCCTGGATATTTCGGCGAAATAGCCGAATATTACACGGATAGGTCATATTAATTCAATATTGTATTAGTTATTAGAATAACTCGTAAATCGAAAACGCTTGGTTATGGTTTATTTCTCGAATTAAATCGCCCTTATTTTCTTTAAACTGAGTTCTATATAGAACTACATGTATGTAACTTCATTGTAGTTTCATTCCAATCCGCATGCTTTAAAAGAACAACAGATTTTAAATGGCCAGTTTTTGCTTCCATGATCAAAAGAAAATTTTTAATCAAAACAACACTAGATGGGAATGTTTAATTTCTGTTGGAATTTCCAAATACAGTGAGAAGAGATAGAGTATGATATTTTTTTCGTAACAGAGAGAGAGAGAGTAACTGCATGAAAACAACTTGAGGTTCATGAACTGCAATCCTAACATGAATATTTATCTAAATTACAGTACTTGAGGTTTCTTTTCATTTATAGTGGATAATTTTGTCAGCATCGGACCTTCAAAAAATTATAGATTGATTTGCTTTGATGATTCAAAGTTTCACAGTTTTTCCATTCTCTACAAAACGTCAATATACGATTTGCTTTTACTAAGCGGAACTAGTACAGTTATTATTGTATCCTCTGTATACTTATACGCATTCGAAAGATGGAGTATTAGCGCTGAAATAACGATTATCATGGTTGTAGGGAAACTTTAATAAATTTACATGCATGAAAGACGGTGTGATGTAGTAATTAATTAAAGTATTCTGTTCCTGCTCTTGATCTTCCGTTTTATGATACCCAAACTCAACACTCTGCAAGATGTGTGATACTTCGCATGTTGTATTAATATCCCTATACTCTTACACACTCTTTATTCAATTGATAATTTACCACAACACCCCGCCCTTACCTCAGATCCTCTTCAGAAGGCCGAAATGCAAGCACATTCTTTGACAATCGAGGAAACTAAGTTGGGGAGCAAGACGATATTTGTACAAGGCTTAACTGCTTCGTTTATCATCAGAGTTGCTCTTGTTAGGTCAAAGGTTGCCAGGTACATGAGGAGGACAGAAAAACCCGACCAGAGGTCAACGCAAACCAAACGTTTGTTTTTGTGTTTAAATCAATTCATATAATTATAATTCTAAAAGAATTATACGTTTAATATACAAAATATGATAAAAAGTCGGTCTTTTTAGTTCTGTGCATCCACATGATTACTTTCGTAACAAGTGTAGAATTAAGACGAGTTATCACAACCTTGAGGTTCTGTGCTACAACTGTTGAGGAGACTTTTTTAGCTCTTAAGTTGGATCTGTTTAGCGTTGGAAACGGATGGATTCTGTCTGAAAACTGGCGGTTTAATTACGTTCCGTTTTTTTTTTTCTTTTTAGATGTTCTCTCTTGGGGCAACAGCCAAAAATCTCACAGGTTGACACACCCCAAATTGGAAATAATTAGAGAAATGAAGGTTCAAACTGTCATTTTAAGGTGAGGTTTTTGGATCTGCGAAGTTGCGTTTTTTACACCATGGACAATTTCTGGTTGTGGCTGCAAATTACGCATACACATATGACAGCCACTAGCCAGTGACTGAAGCCATTTCCATAGACTTGTGTGTTATTAACGGTCGCAGTCAGAGTATTTGGACACAGCCGAATTGTTTGAATGTGGTGTGCATATTGCGCCCTCTGTAGTTCATCGGCAAAGTTACGTGAGTAGTCTGTGTACTTTTTTCATATAACCAATGACATCCAGGCTGACATTAGACCACTTGCTTTCTGCAGTCCACATCCAGAGCTACTGTGAATCTCAAGCTGGCTTAGACTTTCAGAAAATCGTTCCGAATTGACCAGAGACAAGAGCCACCGTCTTCCGATATCGTAACATCTCGGAAGAGACAAGAGACATTGGTGTTTATATACGACGAAAGGGGTTCCAATGAAGGGCAACACTTTGACACCCCGTGCACAAACCATGACACTGAACAGGTGGTCACGATAGAGGGCGTTTGGAGATGAAATGAAAATGGCTGCCGCTGCAATTTCGAAGTGTATCATTCTATGGGCGTTTACGAAACGGAGGCTCAGGCTCCGCCTTGGCCTCCGGCTCTATTTCATGAATTCATACTAAAATAACATGTATCAAAATAAAGGCTTTTGACTGCGGTTAGGAAGTAGAATCTATGGTTTGAAAAGGAAAATAGAGTTTCCGCTTCAATGATAGACTTGTACCAAGTCGGGTCTCGTATCAGCGCTACAGTACTACGCTAGCGAGTTGCTTGCACAAGCGCGCCCTCTGTTGTCTGCAGCTAGCTGCTCCATTTCTCACAATACCCGACTTGTGGGATCTGCCAGTAGACCCCCAGCATCGTTTTATGTAGTTATTCATAATGCATATGCAATATATTGAATATGCATTATTGTGTTTCTACTGTTAACCAATCACATTTGCCTATAGGTAGCGCATGGTCCACATATTCTGTCGGTTTTTTCCCTTCAAATCATCATCTATACTCCGTCCTAAGACCCTACAAATCCTTTCTTTAAAATCTCCACGGTGGATACTTCTTGTAACAAATTAGTTCACGGTCACAAATCAAACAAACACGTCCAACATATTTCATCGGTGAACTCGCCATGTTTGTTTTTATTTTTCAATTTGAGCTGCACGACGTCACGTACGTTTCAATATTCATGTTTTGAACAAGATTTGTATGCATATTGATGTGAAAAATGCAAATTTATTGAATGGTGCATTGTCATTGGCTGCTACCGATAGATGAGCGCCATAGGCCGTGCACAAACTTGTGGCAGATCCCACAAGTCGGGTTTTGCCACTGATCTATACAAACTGGATAGGTCGCGAGTGCAGTGATTAGACGGCTAGCCGTGAAGTCACCAGTGGCCATGTTAGGATATTCAGCACAATACTCATTGCACTGCATGACTGCACAGCATGCAGTGCAGCAATACACGGGTTTACACTTCGAAAAGTGCGCATGCGTGATAGTGCCTCGTTTCGAAGTCGCGATAAAAACCGCAGAAGTGTAAACCCGTGTATTGTCTTCGACAATGGACGGGCTTACACTTCGAAAAGTGCGCATGCGTGGAAGTGCCTCGTTTTGAAGTTTACACGGGTTTACACTTCGGCTGCCATCTTAGATTTTGATCGCAACTTCAAAACGAGGCACTTCCACGCATGCGCACTTTTCGAAGTGTAAACCCTTCCATTGTCGAAGACAATACACGGGATTACACTTCTGCGGTTTTTATCGCGACTTCAAAACGAGACACTATCACGCATGCGCACTTTTCGAAGTGTAAACCCGTGTATTCACTGTATACGCCGACTGCCGCGCCTGCCAATGTATTGAATATCCCAAAATGGCCGCACGGATGCTTCACGGGCAGAGTTGAGCGACCTATCCAGTTTGTGTTGATCAGTGGGTTTTGCGATTCAACAAGCTTACATGGAGCAGCTGCGGACAACAGAGGGCGCGTTTGTGAAAGCAACTCGCTAGCATGTAGGGTAGTACTGTACAGCAACGCTGATACGAAACCCGACTTGGTACAAGTCTACCTGATCCCGAGCCTGAGCCTACGTTTAGTAAACGGCCAAATGGCAAACACATCCTGAAAAGCTAAGCTTTCGGATACGCTACCTCGGTTAAACACAGCTGAAATTAATGTTCAATAATTCAAAGATTGGGTTGGAAATTTTGAGGGATATCGAAAAAAACAACACCCCAAAACAACATTTGAACAAAGAAAAAAGTGTTTGTACATCTAGCGTGTGATCTTATGGTTCATTGCTTTAAATAACGTCGACTTAAAGTTAAGAAAGAACTCATTAAATTTAGAAAATGAAAAGTCCCAAGTCAAATTCAAAATTGGTTCTTGCCATCGGTTTATTCAACGTAATTTGAACCATTTTATTAACAATGCTACTGTGCAGTAAAACAACCTCGTTTGAATAAGCTAAAGGCAAATACAATGTTTGTAACTAGTTTGAAGAATAATACATCTTATCACTGAAATATAAAATGCCTTATTCCGAGGAGACACACGATCTGTTCTTAGACCCGCGCAGCTGTTTGTTGGCAGGGTGGCCAGGGAGGAATTTGATACATACATGTAGGAATCACGTGTTTATAACTGGGCGCGAAAGGACACTTTCACCTGGTGTAACAGAGACACAGGCCACTTCGGCATAGATTTTCGTTGCTGCAAAAAGCTCCATAAAAAGTTACTCGTGATATTAGCCTTTCGTAGCTGCAACAAGTTCGTTATTAAGTAACTCGTGATATTAGCCTTTCGTAGCTGCAACAAGTTCGTTATTAAGTTACTCGTGATATTAGCCTTTGGTAGCTGCAACAAGCTGGCTAAAACGTTACGCGTGATTTGCTTTTGACCGGCCCTGGTTAATTCCGTTTCGCATAACCGGAGGATTTTCCCTGGGTATATCTACCGGACGTCAGGCTTGGTTGACCATTATTCTCTTGGTTCCTTCTCGTCGTGAGTCAGCAGGAGAATGCCTAGCAGTGGTACACCCAAGAGTCGGGGCCAGCGAGGTACAGTAAAAACATCTTCTGCCATCGGCCGTCGACGCGGGCCTGGTCGCCCCCGTGCCCGCGTGGTGGAGCGGTCAGCAAACCGTGTCGCTGACTCGTCGCTGATGAATGTGCCGTCAACAATCACTACTAGTACTGCGGATATCTCTTTGAGGACGATGCCTCGACAGGGAACGGGACTTTGCAGTCAGTTAGATCTGCTACAGTCAACGGGACGTCATCCGTGGGAGCCATACCAGCGTGCGGCAGTGATGCAGTACGTTGCCGGAGTTGCTGATGCTGGCGGTCGAGCGGGAACATACAGCCCTGTAGTGCCATCAAGTATATATTCTGAGAAAGTGAAGTATATATTTCAAAATTTGTTTTTTCGAGATATATTTTTCAATATTTGTTTTTTCGAGATCAATTTGCCTTCTCGTATCTATTTTTAGAAACAATGTTACTATTTTTAGAAACATTTTGTTTTTTCGAGATATATATTTGCACAAATTTTTTTTTTCGAGATATATTTTTCAGATTTGTTTTTTCGAGATATATTTTCAAAATTGTTTTTTTTCGAGATATATTTTCAGATTTGTTTTTTCGAGATGTATTTTCAAAATTAGTTTTTTGAGATATTTTCAAATTTTTTGCATGGGAGAACGCTAAAACGGCTGTTTTTCTAACAAGCCCCTCTCCCAAAGACTGTGGTAAAACCAAAGACCGCTAAGTACAGGCGCAGCTAGAACGGGAGAACGCCAAAACTGCTGTTTTTCTACGTTGCGATAAAGTACCGGTTCGTACGCACGAAATGCGGACTTTTTTCAGCCATAGCCACCCCCACCCCCTCCCCCACTTCAAGCCCCCCCCAACCCCGACCCCCTGTATGCATGGCGTACACAGTGGTCCCCCCACCACCCAACTTCGTGGGTAGTACATGTGTACTTTATGGACGACGGCCCCACGCATGGCAATAGGTGTTTACTGACCATGCTCGGGAAAACGCCCAAACGGCAGATTTTCTAACTCGTTATTGCTTATACATGTGTGCACAGCTAGCAATGTAGAAAATCAGTTATATTGGCGAAAATCTCGAAAAAACAAATCTGTAAATATATATCTCGAAAAAACAAATTTTGAAAAATATATCTCGAAAAAACAAATTTTGAAATATATAGGCCTACTTCACTTTTTCAAAATAATATATACTTGATGGCAAGGCTTTCCGTAGGCCACAGGAACGGGCACGGTGGCTGCGTCCGGTGAGCAACTTGTAATCCCTAGCGGTAGTACACATGTTTGTATTGATAATTCTAGTTCAGTTGAATTTGCGGGGAGGCCACTTCAATCAATCCTTTGGGTGTGAGGCCCCCATTGATTTACACGTTCCCCTGTCAATTAAGGAGACGATTTGGGAAGGGAAGTATATAGATCTGGCGGTATTATATCGGGATAATGCAACTAGGATTTTGTTGGCTGCAGATAATAGTGCAGAGTTATCTATGGCCTTAGAGCAAGGCCGGGTTGTTCTTAGGCCGGTGAATTCGACTGGCCGTAAGCTAGATTCGATAGATAAGTGGTCAAGTGCTTTTCACGTGTTCATGGCCGTTATACAGCGCGCCATCCCAGCCGGGTTGCAGAGTTGTTAAAATATGCCGAAACCTTTCGCACGGCGGCCATGCAATTTCCCGGTACGGGGTGGCGCTGCTATGACGAACAATTTCGTTTACGGATGGAGGCGAATCCGTCACGTTCGTGGGCGGCTATGGACATGGAGCTTTGGGTAACCTTGGCAACAGTCGGCGGTTTAATTCCCGCGGTTGCAGCAAAGCCTTTGCCAGTGGTCGCTCGCAGCCAAGCTCAGAAGCGGGTATGCTTTGCATTCAACGCTATTTCTGGTTGCCGGTGGAACCCTTGCCGCTACGCCCATATTTGTAGCCAGTGCGCTACATTAAATCCGGGCGCCCAGCAGGATTTAATCATAATTTCGAGTGCAAAAGGTTTGAAGTGTGGGATATATAGGGCTGATTTAGACAAGTACAGAAAGTGATTTTTTTAAGTTGCGCGAGTGGTGCGTTGGGAGGGGGCAGCCCCTTAAAGTCACCCCAAAATACATTTTAATCATAATTTCGAGTGCAAGCATGAAACAAGTGTCAGAATGTTCCTTACACTACCCTGAATCCAAAAATACCTCTTAAGAAAATCTGAAGTGGTGCTTTCCCTACTGAAGAAAGGGTCAAAGGGACAAAGGTCAAAGGTCATTGCATTAGATTACATTATAAGTGCGATACGGTATGTATTCTCGTGGGATTTGTTGGCTAATTTATTATTTTTCTCAGTTTTGGGGTCTAAAGGGTTACAAACAATCATTTTTTGATGGGGTTCGAAATTTTAAGTGGCCTCCTCCTCATTTGAGGGTGTGTCCTATTTGACCCCGCCCCCAAATATTAAGTCCGCGCCAATTAACGACCGATTTTGATAATTGTAGGGTTGTTTGGGAGTTTGTATAATCATGCATGGATAATTACACCTTTAAAGCACCAGATACCTGTTTTTGTGACTGTCAGTTCAGCAGATGGGGGTTATTATCATCTCCCCCTCCCCTCCCCGCTATTGTCGTAAGCACTAGGCCTATATGGTATGTATAACGAAAAAAGTTCCCTTGTGCGAAAGTTGTTGTTGTTTTATTAATATTATTATTATTATTGCAGCTACGGATTCTATAAGGTCCAAATTAATCAGATATTGATGCCTGCGTATAGTTTTGTTTGTGCACCAATGGGGGGGGGGGGGGGTAGTCCCCATCGCCTACAAAATGATTGGAGGAATAAGAACATGATTCTCCTACCACTGTTGAGGAGGAGTTGATGCCCCTTGATACCAGTTGCATCAGGTTGATGGGACTCGTTGGCCTTGATAGGCTGCTCATCAAATTCTAGGAGAAGGAACTCTTTGATTTAAAACCTTGATCCGCTGCCAGTCTTGGAAAAGGCTTCAGGAGTAAGCCTAGAGGAAAAATCCGAGTTGGAGCCACTAAGGCGGTTGAATGGCATACATTGTCAACTTCCAGCAGCTCCTGTATCCTAGCTGGTCCGTCCCCAGTCATCTTGATCTTGCCGCTGGAACCGGCGCATCAGGTCGAGACAGTGAGGCTGATCCCGCGCAAAGTCTCCCCCACTTTACTCCAAATCACGGGAAAGCCATGACCACCTTTTCAACAAATTAGATGTTATGATCATCTTCGATCACGAAGGATGAACAACAAGAAAATTTTCCCCATGGTTACTCCTTTCACGACTGATACCCATGATTATAGAAGTATGGGAAATTAAAAACCACCTCCGGTGGTGGGCACATGGAAAAAAAACCAAGCATAAGAGTGACACATAGTAGTGGTTGGTCTGAGGAATTTAATGTATCAACTGTTTCGAACATTACTTTGTTCATAGAGTTAGGGGGTCTCGCCTTGCAAAACAGCCCATAAATGTATATAAGTTGCGTTTCATCGGTCATCTTTTCTAGCATTATTTGTATTGTTGTTGAAACAAGTAACGCATTACCGTGTAAGATTCTTTTAAGTCTTTTTTATGAAGATCGAAACAAAACTGAGATAAATTCTTCTGGTTAGTGTCTTTTTATGAGGAAAATGACATCCCCTTTTGTTTAAAGTCACATATTTCCGTTCTGTGGACTGTTATGACGATAACCCCATCTGCTGAACTGACACAAAATATTTACAAACCCTTGAAACGACTCCTATCATGAGGATTTTTTTCATGAAATGGTCAACACACCTTCCGAATGGAACACGCCCCGAAAATGAGGGTGGAGCACCCTGTACCTTTGTACAAAACCTGTACCTATCAATATCTGGTGACTCATTGAATGATTTTATCCCAAAAGACGTAAAGATGTAAAGTCAATTACGCGTCGTTTGATTTGGCCGTAGAGTTATTTATGTTTGGAGTTTCATGCCAAGCGAATTTCAGATTCAGATTACATAACACATTACTTGGATGATTTCCTATTCATTGGTCCATCATCGGAGCGTTGTGCCTTGCTTCTCCGTAATTTAAAGAATATGTGCGATCAGCTCAGAGTCCCGCTAGCAGAAGAAAAATTGGCTTGGAAATTGAAACCGTCAAACGCGTGATTCGCGTGCCCATCGTCAAGGTTTTGGCCCTTAAGGAAACAAATTATGTCAGTTTTGACGCGACATAAGTTGTCACTTAAAGAGATTCAGTCTCTGGTTGGATCTCTAAACTTCGTCTGTCGTGCAGTAGCCCCAGGTCGGGCGTTTACCAGGCGTTTGATAGGGTTGTCCCGGGGATTACGTAAGCCTCATCATACGGTACGCATTACCTCTGGGGTGAAATTGGACCTGCTATTAATGTGGCTAGATTTTCTGGATAATTTCAATGGGGTGTCCCCGTTCTGCGATATGGGTTGGCAGGATAATGATACGTTAGAGTTGTTTACTGATGCTTCTGGGAGCATTGGTTTTGGCGGTTTTTTTTTATTGGCCATTGGTTTCAATGGAGTTGGACTCTCGAGTTGTTGGCCTCATCACCATCGATAGCATATTGCGAATGTTATCCTTTAGTGCACCGAGTATTGATGGGCCCCGCAGCTCACAAACCGCAAAGTGCGTTTCCGCACGGATAATAACGCGGTAGTGGCTATCGTTAGGCACGTCCTCACACACCCAAAAAGCGCGACTATTTGGGTCGCGATTTGCAGCGCGACCCAAATAGTCGCGCTTATTTGTGTGGGGACACAAATAATCGTAGTGCGTCTTTTTGCAAATAGTCGCGATTATTTGCTATGTGAACGGTGCACCAAAAAATACCAGTTTTTTATATCCCATCATGATAGCACAGGATGCATGGCAACTTCACGCTTCACTGCGCACGGGCAGTTTGATAGAAATCGTACCGGTACGATTTGGGTCGCGCTTTTTTGCCTGCGGGAACACAACAAAAAGCGCGACTATTTGGGTCGCGATTTGGAGTGCGACCCAAATAGTCGCGCTTTTTGTTGTGTGAGAACGTGCCTATTAATAAGCAATCGTCTAAAATGTGATAGATAATGCATTCGGTGCGCCTGTTTGTTTGTCAGTGTTTGAAGTTCATATACAGGGTTTAAGTCATAACATCGCAGATTCGCTCTCGCGATTTCAAATTTCTCGCTTTCGCTCGTTGGCACCGCAAGCAGACGTTGCAATGACGCCGATTCCCGATCTTGATTGAAGGCGAGATGAACCGCTTATTACTGGCAGCTTCGGCGCCCAATACGTATTAAGCCTATCAGTCATGTGTTACCGCTTTCATGTTGGTACCCCGGCCTCAACTTCGGTTGTGAGGCATTTTATCTCTCGGCTTTCTCTGCGTTACCTTTCCTCTTAATTCTACCATTTCGACATATGTGTCGGGGATAGTTTATTTCATAAGATCGAAGTTGGCCCGTTCCTACTTCGGGTTTGTTGGCCGTGGGAGTTCGGGGGCTGCCCAGCTTTATATCCGTCCCATTGTGAATTGTCAGATGCCTGATGTTTAATTTGAGCTTACGGAGAATGGTACAGCTTGTACTAGGTGGGGGGGGGGGTCAAATAACTCCATAGCACTCGTGTTAAAGTATGCCTTTTTTTCGTTTCTCTATCCACATTAACTGTGACATGTGAAGGGAATGTTTGGATTATAGGGGACTCCATTGTACACCGAGCGGCTTCAAGGCTGGGGTGTAACCGGCAAGTCCGATGGCTGGGACGAGATGGAGCACGCTACAATGTGTTGCAAGATTCCCACAGGCTCGGGTAATATGGTCCGATATATTGCCTCGGCCTCGGGCGTGCTATTTTGGGGCTGTTAATCCATCAAAAATGGTCTCCGCATTGGGGCATCAGTCCTCCATCACCCACAGTTTGCTTGGTCCAATTTTACGCTTTTTCGCTATGGTGGGGTCCACCTTTCTCATTCGGGTAAGTCCCAATTTCAGTCGAATCTTCAAAATTGCATTAAATCGTTCAATTGAAGCGCTCCGTCACGATTCTGTCCCGAGATCACTTCGCAGGGGAAAGGGGGTGTGCCGTACGGTCGTCCCAGTGGGGCGCGCGCTGCGCGTGTGGCAGGAATTCTCTGGGAGCGACGGGCAGTGCCTCCTTTCTAGTTATTTAAGCAAGTTAACTGTTGTAGGTAGTTCTTAATTTAGAGATACAATTTCGTTGTTTAAATTTTACTTATTTCCTGGTCGTATCTTTAAGCGCCAAGCACCCTCTTGTACCAGTGGGGCTTATTCCAACCGTATGTATCAAAGGTGGAAAAGCGGCATGCATTTAAATTAAGTTGTAATTTTAAGTTAGTTTGATAGGCATGTGATGATCTAAAAACACTGGGGCTAACGACCACTTGTTCCAGTGGGGCTTGTAAGCCTAGTATTTAACCGTATCTTCCGACGGTGAATATTCACAGTGATTGGTATGCATGGATGCCAATTAATGGGCCCAGGGTGCCAAGCATGGCAAGTTTTATGATGTCCAAGCATGGACAACAGTTGGCAAGCGTGCCAAGTAACTGGTCCAGGATGCCAAGCATGGCAACATTTATAATGTCCAAGCATGGACAAGACCTACATGTTTTTTAAGGAATAAACGAGCGGCTCGAAAAAATATGCCAAAAAGCGAAAACATCTTTGTGTCCATCATGTGTCTTTTGTGTGTTGTCTCGGAATAATCCCAAGTAATATAAATTCAAACGTACGTAGTAACTATTATTAAACGTATCCGCGATGATAACAGCCGAGGCTCGTCAGTTCATGTATGATTTTACAAATTTCAAGTTGCTAGGAGCATGTGAATTATGCGAACATGACTGTGCGTTCTAGTGTCATCTGTGCAATTAAGTGCAGCATGGATGGAACTTGTAAGTCATTCAACTTCTATAAATGTAATAAACTGTGTGAACTGAACAACATGACAAGTGAGAAACATACTGACGACTTTATAGAAGCTGAAGGCAGTGTGTACGACCCAAGCACACACTAATAGGTGTTTTAAATGATTATGTCAATCACATTTGTTTCAAGTCGGTGGGTGGGCTTAAAGTTACGGACTATAGGCCTACGTTATACATGCACATTGAAAATGTGTCACTACAATAATTTTGAGATGATATCGCGCACACATCTGTGTCCAGAGGAGTGTCATGGTGTGCGTGGCGCATATTTAAGATCATTGATTGTAACAAATAATACAGAATTTGTCCAAACATTTTATGTGACGAGGATATTCGGAGGTAATGGTAAAGGCGTCAAGATGAAATTATGCTGTTTATGTTGACTTTTTTTGTATTATGTATACATTTAGAGTAACAATTCTTGAGTGACTTGGAAATATGGTGGAGAGACGTACTTATTAAATGTGGGTAAATTATAATTATCCCTGCGAATGAGTTTAAGGGATATGAGCAAACAATTTAGTAAGGCCACCTTCACTTTTGGGATGAAAATAATAATAAATTTTCCGTTTTTAATTTTTTTATTTTTATGAATTTCATCAGTATAGTTTTATATATACTATACTATTTGATGTCTCCATTACGAAATTGTCTACGAATATTAATTATCAGCAAATGTCAACAGTCGAAGATGGATGAACTGGAAGAGTTCTGTATCAGTTTGAAATGCGGATGAATGAGAGCAAACTATTGAACTTCTGTTATTTTGCTTAAAGGTAGTATCAGACTTTGGTTTTTGTCAAAGAAATACAGATTCATGAGCAGAAATAACAAGGAAGATTCAGTAAAAGTCATCTGTGAAAATTTCAGTCCCATGCGGTGCTCACTTTTTAAGAAAATCGTGAAAAACGGCCACAGTCTTTCTTACGTCTTTTCTCTTTTATTTTTGATCATTTAAAAGAACAAAAACATTTTTGGTCGTTGTTTTACTAATTTCTGGATAAAGATACCATTTCAGGCGAAACAATTTTAACGGTATGTTTCTACCACCACCATCTTTATACCCTGTAAATTATACGTAAATATGTGAACATGATATGATACTACCTTTAATACAGATTAAAGAACAAATAATGCTTGTCAGATGCCTCAAGATTTGTTAAGATGAACAAATTGTGTTACTTTGATTTGCAAAAGGTAGCAGTTTTTGGTCAGATCTTTGTCGCATCATGAAATAAATTCATCGATAAACTCATGTCTTTATCAGCATTGTTAAAATGTACCTAATATTTGTGAATTCATATGCCCTTTCAAACTAGTTCTTTGTTAATTGTTTTGTTTACGAATATTAACCGTAAGTTACAGGCGGATATACCAAAAATTTGATTTGATTTTTGCTGCTTGAAACGAAGTTTGCATTGTCTGAAGTTCAAATGACGTTGAATAAACTGATTGCAAGAACCAATTTTGAATTTGACCCGGGCTTCTCATTGCTCGAATTTCATACATCTTTTGGGTCAAGTAACAAGTGATCAACCAATCGAACGGCAAACGGAATGAAATAATAAGGACCTGCTTCTTCATTAAAGTAAGAACATTAAGACTGTAAAAAAAAAGAAATAATGAGCATGCGCAAAGTACTGTTCACGGCTGGGTGTATGCAATGAAGATTGACTTTGGGGCACGTAGGGAGAATGGTTGTGGGGTTAATGAGAGTTAGTATCAGAATCGGAGTCACAGTCACAGTCTCCCCCTCAGTCTCAGTTCTCAGTCTCAGTCTCAGTCACAGTCACAGTCACAGTCACAGTCACAGTCACAGTCACAGTCACATGTCACAGTCACAGTCACAGTCACAGTCACAGTCACAGTCACAGTCACAGTCACAGTCACAGTCACAGTCACAGTCACAGTCACAGTCACAGTCACAGTCACAGTCACAGTCACAGTCACAGTCACAGTTCTCAGTCACAGTTCTCAGTCTCAGTCACAGTCACAGTCAGAATCAGAGTCAGAGTCAGAGTAGAAGTCAGAGCCAGGGTCAGAGACAGAATCAGAGTCAGGGTCGGAATCAGAATCAGAATTAGAATCAAGGTTAGAGTCAGAGTCAGAGTCAGGGTCAGAGTCAGACGTTACTGACTCTGTCCCTGACTTCCGGTAGTGTATGTGATAAACGCACTGGCCGTACAGCGAGCGATCGTCTATTACATGCGTGCTGATTTACTGATACATTATGTAAGACAACCCAGCATTGACCTCTAGATTTTGACCAATCAACATCCTCAGCCTCCACCTCCACCTCGACCCAGACGGAAATTTTCTCAAAACAGATCTCATTTGCTGATTTGATACGTTACATAAAAATGTGCATGAGCTTGTGTCAGATATTTATACGTTGTGTGGCACGGAGTAGAACGGGTGATACTCAGACTAGGTATTCGGGGGATCAAGCATCTGATCTCCTCATCCTTGAACTCATCCTTCTAGATGGTAAAGGCTTATTTTGACACAACACTTACAGAAATCTCTGAGGAAATGTACTGGACGCAGAAATTGTAGTTATCTCCATCATAATTGCAAAATTTCACATTTACAAAAACACTTTTGGTATTACAGCACTCTACCAGATACCACTGTACCAGGTGTACTGCACGCCAGCCAAGCTACCTTGCATACATGCTTGGGTCATATGTGGCTAGATTGTTGCTTCGTTTTCTCCTATGCTCCGGGTTCTCCGGTTGTCCTCCCTCCACAAAAATCAAACACGTTCCATCTCAGGCTGTGCTCAGTGATCATTATGGGTTGAAGTGTGCGGGCTGCAGTAGGCGCTGCCGGCAACTCGATCACGTTGTAGCCGCATCCTTCGAAATTCAGAACCCCAGCTGCGAGTATAATAGGATGATTAGCCTCGCGATTTATCATTATTATTATGTATATAACATAAGAAAATGCCCCATTAGTAGAATATATCAATTTCAAGTCGATCGGGTTGGAGTTTATTTAGAAGTAGGTAAATCAAGTTTGTGCATGACCCTATGGGATGTTCGCCCTAACGTTGCTGATAGCATTATTATTATTATTATTATTATTATTATTATTATTAACTTTCTAGAGTATTGCCTACCAAACCTCATTATAAAGATAATTATCCGTGTCATTCGCCTGGAACTAATTGCCATTTTAAAATTGCGGGCGTTTTCATCGATTGAAATAGCAGTTCAATTACAAAGTTTCACTGCCCCGGTATATTCTATTATTGAATGGGCCTTCATAAGTGGGTTGTCATTTATTTTGGGGGACTGGAAATTAATGGCTTTTAAAAACTGCGGGTACTGTTCATTTAAATGCTCCTAATTAAAGGTAATAATATACTTTTTTATCAAAGAAATAGAGATTCATGGGCAGAAATGTCAAGACAGATCCAGAAACAGTCACCTGTGAAAAATTCAGTCCCATACGGTGGCCACTTTTTGAGAAAATCGTGAAGAACGGCCACAGTATTTTTTAAGTCTTTTCTCTTTTATTTTTGATCTTTTAAAAGATCTTCATACCCTGTAAGTTATATACGTAAATCTGTGAACATTGTCTTACCAAAGTATGATACTACCTTTAAGGCACCGCTTACACAGGCAATGTAAAAAATGGGCGACATGTTCCATTACGAAAGGCTCATTCAGTACCAGAGTGTACCGGGGCAGTGAAACTTTGTAATTGGGATGCTATTTCAATTTAAGGAAACACTCGCAATTTTAAAATGGTATTTAGTTTCAGCCGAATGACACTGATGATTATCTTTATAATGAGGTTTGGTAGGCAAGTTAATGGAAAGTTGCACTCAATGCGATGTTTGAAAGACAGCAGACGAATTAACTGAGGAAGATGACACAATAAGAATGATGTTCCACTTGCCAGCTCATTGAAATTTGTCATTTCATTTCATAACATATTCATGCACTGGAAACCTTTGGGGAACTAACTCATTTGGCAGGCCGCTGTGTAAAAACCCTATGGGCGAGTAGGGCAAAAAACGGGTCTTTTTTTGCATCTAACCCCACCACGACTTTATTTAACATAGTACACCTTAGTTCTCTTAATATGACAAAGCTAACATTCCATTCTTTCTGAAAATGAAAGAAAATTGACATAAAACAATTGTCTTCACCTGGGCATTTGGGATTAAACATTACACTTTTGGTGAAAAATCCACCCATTTTGTGTGTGAATAGCGCGTTCCGACCCTTAGTGCTGTCTATTTGCATCGATGTGAACGTTGAGGGCGACTGATGATTTATCAGTCGCGATTCTGGAGCTTACGTAGCTGGGTGTGCCGTTTGCTGGGTCAGCACAAAGGTCCTTCATTTCCCCAGAAAGCAATGGATTCCCTCCAGAAATAGGAAAGTGATATGGTACAGTTGATGGGAAGGTGTTCGTTACCCTTAGAGCTCCGGAAATGCAAGGTAATGGCGTTTTATCCTGTTTTAATGAGGAGATTTCAAGGTTCTCCGGCGATCGGGATCTTTGGCCCCGCCCCTAATACAAATATAAGGGAGGTTTATGAGTTGGACTTTGTGTCCATGGACACCGACTGAGTTGTTGGTATATACAGGATTTATATAAAAAAAAAAATTGTTGGAAATCTTCCATGGGTAATCGTGTAAATCGAAGATTGTCGGAAATTCAGCCAAGGGGGAAGTGGCCAGGCGGGGCCGGCTGGGTGCATAATTATTGCATTGGGTATGAGACCCTGCACGGGTGAGTGGTTCAGCGCAATTGCAGTATTTTGATATATATTGTGTGGCAAAGTGCAGCGCATTTAGGGTGCGGTCCACGCCCATGCCTTTCAGGTCAGGAGCATTCCGCCACATAATGGAGTGGCCATTGTGTCAGCTTACACATTCAATGGACTAGTTCGCTGAGGATCAGAACGCATACATTATACGATGACGTAGAGGTCAGTCCCGTTTTTTCATTTACCAAGGGCGTTATAGAGGACGATGGCAGTTTAATACTGATTATAATTGATTAGTAAAATAAAGGGGAACCCGGCTCAGAAGACGGTTACATAATGTGAAGTGGTATGAACAGAGAACACTGTAGATATTTTGGGCTCATTTGGGCAAGGCGTACATGGTACCATTCTAGCCTTTTGTGTTTATAGGTATCGTTGGGTTGGTTGTGTACAGAGCAGAGAAAGATTTATCTTCCTCTTGCGTCGGTCTAGCCTCAGGCATTGTAAAGTGGACATATAGATGGTTAGGGCTTATACTGAACGAACCCTAGGTCCCCTATTATGAATATTTATATCAGGGTGCAGGCATATATTTAATGCGGCATCGCGACCGAGGCATAATTTCAGGAGTTTCGTATATGAATTATACGCATAAAATGTTCGCTTTTATGGGTGGTTGTGTATGCATAGGTGTGTATGCATGTCTATTGGGGGACACACATGCCCTTTTTCACATTATTTCGGATTTTGTGTTGTTCGTGTTACTGCCAGGTTTAATCAATTTGTTGATTGCCTAATATATGATCCTTTTTAATAGGAGGACGCTGGGGCCCGTTGCGATGTCGGTGAGCCGGTCAGTGCTCCATGGAAAGGTCTCTCTCTGTACTCCAGACAGCAGATGAAATTCATGTTTTCAGAATTTGCGTCCAGGGCGGTTGGGATGATGTGTGTCCCTACGTGTGGGGTTCGGAGGAAGGCGTGGCACGGTCTCGCTCTAACCTTTGCCCCAAGCGGGGGCCCACAAGAGGGAAATGAGAACGAGTCCCCAACACGGGGCGACGCCACGAGGAGACAGATGCCTTTAAGACTCGGAAAGGTTCATCCCAGCAAGGACGCTAGGACCTATAGGTGCCGGCCCCAGCGGATTCAGATGGCAACGGGGGTGCCCACGCCATACTCAAATTCTTCTCAGGGGTTTCTGGATCGAGTGGCCGTTCAGGATTACTGCCCTTTTTGCGCGTTCAAGATGCGGCAATCAGGAAACAAGGAGGGCGTGTTTATGACTGTGATTCAAGAGACTGAGGGAAGAAGGGTGGAGGTTTTAAAGAATGGCTTAGGGCCAGTAAAAATAATCGTTGGCTCAATATGGCATGAGGTATTGCACAGTGGGAAATCTCTAACATACTACAAACAGTCGTAGGGGGAAATCCCCGGTACCACTACATGTATACTGTACGAGAGGTGCAAAGACTCAAAGAGCATGACGGTGCGGTTAGCCGTGAATGACTGTGGCTCGAGAATACCAGTTTATGCGCAGGAGAAAAGACCCAACGCGCTGGGAACAGCCGTAGGGGGAAGGCCCGGTTCGGCTCTGTTGTATGAACGGTGCAAAGACTCAAAGAACATGAGGGGACAGCTATAGCCGTGAATGTGTGTGGCCTGAGAATATGAGATTTTGCGCAGGAGGAAGCCCCTAGCCAGAGACAGCCGTAGGGGAAAAGCCCTGGTTCGGCTCTGTTGTATGAACGGTACAAAGACTCAAAGAGCATGAAGGGACAGCTATAGCCATGAATGGATGTGGCTAGAATATGAGGTTTTGCGCAGGGGAAAAGCCCCTTACATCAGAGACAGCCGTTGTAGGGGAAAAGCCCTGGTTCGGCTCTGTGGTATGGACGGTACAAAGACTCAAAGAGCATGGTTTGTGAATGGCTGTGATTTGAGAGCATGGGTTATGCGCGGGGAGAAGCCCCAACGCGCTAGAAACAGCTGTTGGGGAAAAGCCCCGATTCGGCTCTGTTGTATGAACAGTGCAAAGAGCATAAGGGTACAGCTAGCCTTGAATGGCTGTGGATTGAAGTACAGTGTATCAGTGAGATCCTTTGAGATTCAGGTATTTCGTGCCGTCATGGCAGTCGTTTTTTGCACTCTGTGAAAGGGTTGTGATGGTGCATACTCAAATCCGGTGTTTGAAAATGTATGCCCGGATTCAAGGCTAAGTTTGTCTAAGGGTCCCCGACTATCCTTTTAACCTTAGATGGTTTGGCAGTGGAATTTATTCACAATTAAGGTGCAGGACCCATACAGAAACTCAGTGTCTTCTCATGCATTTTTTAGAACAAGGGGGAAAGTGGGAAATCTCGGCCATACATTTATGGGGTTTTACGTGGACAAGTTGCATCAAACGCACCTCTCAACGTGGCATGAGAACGTCAATGATAGCGGTTTTTCCATTGGAAGCATTTTTTATATCCCAAATCTGCTTGTGGTGTTTATATTTGGCCCGCTCGCACCTTTTGCTAGGCGGTACTCTGTTATGGTGGGCCTGTTATGTGTTGTTTGCGCCAAAATAAAATGGAAACAATAGACATATTGTCGATAGGGAAATGCCCGGTTTTATCGGAAAAAAACCCGCACAGTGGAAAATGTTCTTGTTGGCTCCCGCCTAGGGGAGGGGAAAAACCTCCGCCTGGAGGAGTTCATCTTGGGTTTTGGGTCTAGATCGTTTGGGGTCACGACCTCTGCGATCTTTGCTGTAGCCAGATGGGGAAATCAATCAATCATTGGCAATAATAGATAAATTAAGGGAATGTGGTATATATGGGCCCTGACTCTGTCGTGAGGATATTCGGTATACATGTATATTATATTTGTATTTAATATGTCGGCAGCAGTCCGTTTTTCTTGGGTAGAAGCAGTCGTTTATATCATGGAGGTAGTTTATGTCAGGCGTTTGAAAATGATGATAATAGGCTAAATGGGATGCCCAAATGTGGGGAATGTGGCCTGATACTTATGATAATAAGCGTTGGTACGGGACAAGCCCGCTGCCCAACAAAGGTAAGGGGGAGAACGCCCACGTTTTGCAGGATGCGCCCCTGAAATTGTGTTCAGGGTGTGGGGAAACCCAATCGAATTCTAATGAATCGCAAACTAGCTTGCAGGAAGTGATGGCCTTTGTCGGGGTGCGTGTCATGCCCAATCTATACCCAGAGAGGGGGGCTAGGCCCCAACATTACATTTTTCGGGCGATATACATGTAGGTCAGACACATGCAGCCTTTATCGGCTAGGGAGGAGACAAGCTCCTAGAAGGTTGAAGCTCCCCGGTATGGAATGAGCGTGAGAGGGGAGAGCCCCTGGAAGGATGAGGCGTATTATGAGACAGGCCCATGACGTCAGGAAGAGAGGGAGGAAGCCTCCAAACTAGGCTCGCTCCCCTGGGTTAGGCGCAACCATTATTAACAAGGAAGAAGGCTAATAAAGATGAGGCTTGCTGGTGCGAGACTAACAAGATGGAGAAAACCCCTACAGGGATGTTGTTTGCTGATGTGAGACGAGCAGGAGAGGGGAAAAGCCCCATAAGAGTGAAGCTTGCTGATGTGAGACAAGCAGGAGAGGGGAAAAGCCCCACAAGAGTGAATGCTTGCTGAGGTAAGACAAGCAGGAGAGGGGAAAAGCCCCACAAGAGTGAATGCTTGCTGAGGTAAGTCGAGCAGGAGAGGGGAAAAGCCCCATAAGAGTGAATGCTTGCTGAGGTAAGACAAGCAGGAGAGGGGGAAAGCCCCATAAGAGAGAAGCTAGCTGATGTGAGACAAGCAGAAGAGGGGAAAATCCCCACAAGAGTGAATGCTTGCTGAGGTAAGACAAGCAGGAGAGGGGAAAAGCCCCATAAGAGAGAAGCTTGCTAATGTGAGACAAGCAGAAGAGGGGAAAATCCCCTTAAGAGTGAAGCCTGCTTAAGTAAGGCAAGCAGCAGGGGAGGGGAAAGCCCCTATGAGGATGTTGTTGGCTGATGGGAGCCATGCAGGAGAGGGTGAAAGCCCCTATAACTTGCAGCCATAGTTGATGCGAGACAGGCAAGAGAGGGGAAAAGCCCCTATATAAGATCGAGGCTTGCGGATGTGACACTAGCAAGGAAAGATGAGGCTTGCCGGTATGAGGCAATCAAAGGGGGTTCCCTATGAGAAGGGTGATGGTTTTTATGAGGCAGGCCCTATCAGGAGAAGAAGAGAAATTAAGCGGCCAGATAATAATCGCTTATTATGGGACAGCCACAACCAGTATCTGAAGGGAGGGGGAATGTTTGCTGACATGGGACAATTCTAGTCAAGTCAGGAGGAGAGGGAGATAGCCACACGAAGGGTTTGCTAGTCCATTCAAATAGTCTTAGTGTTAACGCATAAAAGCAGACGAAAACATGAAGAGAACATTGGGGCAAATATAACGGTGACAAATGCTTCACTTTCATCGAGAAGGCCCGAAAGTCCAGAAGGGAGAGAGCCCTTTACGGTAAGACGGGCTACGCCGGGGCCCGGAAGAGCCCATCAAGGGGCGGTGTGGAGGTGTTCCAGCAAGGAAACACTATATAATAAAACAGAATGCTATAAGACGTGTTGCACTCTTGTGGTTTTTTTATTTGGTTTTTAACACTGTTTTGTTCTCTTTCCCGCTGCCCAGTCCATATGCCCCGCTGGCTTGCAGTCAATACTTCGTGGGAGCAGTTGTCCGCCAATGTTTTGCAGTTCTTACCTTACAGCCGGGGCAGGGGATAGCTCATGGGCAGACATATCCGCCGGGAGGGTAGCTATCGCCAGGTTGGACTAAATCCGAGTCTTGGCTTTTACGGCCCAGAATGGGTCGGGATGGGCGGCTCCGTGGCGCGAGTACTGATGGGAGGCTTGGGATACGTTTTTTGACTGGGTTAGGGCACGGTGCGTGATGGGGAAGGGGAATCGGATCGGAAGCCTTGACAAGGCAGTCCGACGGTTCAACCTTGTGTGCAGTTCCAAAGCGCGCCCTCGCATTTGCGGGTAGTTTGTTTGTGCCCTTATCTTTAAAACAATTGCAGGGCTGTTAATAATATGCTTCTGTAGGATAGCTGGGGGCTTGATATGGAGTGCCAAACCCTAGCATGCACGAATGTTTATCAGCGTGGCCACAACGCCCATATTGGTGCTTCTCTAGGGGCACAAAACTCGGGATAGGGACTCCTCGAGGGTTCGAATGGACGGGGTCCTTTTTTGTACGCACAGCCTGTGTGATGTTGTTCTGCCCCAAGCAGCGCTTTTATTTGCTTGGCAGCTGGATCTTGCCATTTGTCCGTGCGGAAGAGCAGTGGAACCCATAAAGAAGAGCAGTGGAACCCATGCGGAATTCTCGTTTGATTGCCGTTTCCTAACGGAAGCCAATAGGGGTTCAATGTGTAGGCTCCTGGGCGACGACTTTCATTCTAATTCATTCACTTCCGGAGGGTTCAGCCAGTGCCGAAGAAGGCGGGTATGTCACTGGCCTTATAATTGGACCATTTCATTGACGTGATGAGGGGTCATCGACGGCCGGCTTGCACCTTTTGGGTCAGTTTCTATGCCTCAATTCTTGTTCTTTATGGGCACCCGATGGGCTGATACGAAGAATGTTATATTCGCCAGGTATTAAGGGAGGGCATCTTGTCGGTGCTAGCGGAGTTCTTTTGAGGGCCATGCTTGAACGTTTCAAGGGCCGGAGTTGTTCTGTTTGAGGTGTGTGGCGTTTTCACTTCCTACCTTGATGGTCCCACTTTGGTTCCGCTGATTCGGGGCCTATAGATTGGGGGAACAGGAACTTCCGCTCAACATTGCGGCTCACCTTGGATGCATCGAGTTACATATATATAGGTTGGAGTGCTGCGGTCGCTGTTTTTGTTGGGGCAAAGAGGCATTAAGCTTGGGTTTTATTCGTTCACGGGAGTCATACGCTGCAAAGAGGCTCCCTTCACTTCGTGCTCCCTGTGGTGCGCCGTCTTTTGAGCAGAGAGGTGGATGCTCTAGCGGATTCGGAGATATGACGCCACACGGGGTCAGGTCTCCAAGCGAGGTCGGTCATGTTTGCGAGTGAATTGAGGCCTTCTCATTCGTGCCTACAGTGGAGAGGAATTTCACTTGTGGGTGCCGTTAGCAGTAGACCTAATCCGACTGACGCTCCCTCGAGGTAATTTTTGTCGAGGGCTGGCTCTCGGCTCATACCGTGTTTGGGGTGGCTTCTTCGCAGGAGGAACTGGGCTGTAAGTAGAACGTGAAGTCTAGCGCATGTGGGTTTCTTCTACTATACGTGCAGTTTGCACGAATGAAAGCCAGTCTGGAGAGGCTGGTCCAAAATTTTGGGCGCTTGTCCAAACAATAGCAGGTACGGGGCTGTTTGTTTGATCAAGCTGGGATGCACTTGCTCGAACGTGCCCCCCCCCCCCTGCTGCCAATGTTACTGAAGGTGGAAACCCCGGATGACATGTCAATAGACCGAGGCTCAAGAGGGAAGACCCGAGCCTGTTATGATGCCCTTGGATGGCCTAGTGAGGGAGACAAGGTTTGCAAGATGGCTAGCGTCAACCATGCTTGGTAACGGTAGCGGGCACAGTGGGCTCATGTAAGAGGACCTTATGGCATATTGTCCTTTTTGTAGTCGATTGCGGACATCCAGGGTATCCAAACACCAGAGAGAAAATTCCATCCATCGAAGCAGGTCAAAAAATAAATGAAGCTACTCAGTTGGAGCAGGCCAGGGCGCTCGTCTTACCAGGAGGTACAATGGACTTTTTCTCTGGCGGGCGCGATGGTTGGTCGGTGAGATTTGGGAGTCAGGCAGCTTTGCCTTCGCTATTAAGGCAGCGGACCCAAGCCTCATTTCAGCTGCACAATTGGGTTCCCCTCTGAATTCTAGGCATATGAGGCAACGGGCTTAGATCAGGGTTGTGGATCTGGCCCGGGAGGATGCTTTGACACGTTTTCAGGAGCTTCAAATTTCCGGATGCCCCGCGCCAGTTGCTTAGTGGACTTTGTCGTGAGGCAGCCCTGATATCCGGTTTCAAACTGCATTGTCAGCTTCTTTGGACGAGGGCTGCCACGCCCTGGGAGCACTAAGGCACTTGACCTCCACCTTGAAGCTTCTAGGGCCGCGGAGCAGAGCAGAGAGCAGCGCCCCGAACCTGGGGTGCAGCTGTGCCACATTAACGACGTAACGAGGCCTCGCGTCACAGTTCTAGTGCCTCGCAGTGCGGTTATAACCTTAACGGTAGTGGAAGGTGTTCAGCAGCTGGCTTTGCTGGGGTTTCTATCGCCCTTTGGTCCGTGGCTCCAGCGCCCTTCTGGCTTTTCCAATTCAATACCTTATTGGAGTTCAGGCAGGTCTACGAAATCGGATATGGGGTCTATAGCCCAATGGCAAGAGACAACGGTGGACGAAATGGTGGCAGGTTTTGCAGCTTATCAGAAAGGGGGCGGTTAAGGTATGGGAGTGAGAGATGGGGTGGTTTAGGGAGAGTTTTACTTGGAGGAGATGCGCGGTTCGGCAGGTGCCCCTTTCTACCCATATCTCAATCCATAGAATCCAGAGCCCGAGACAATACAGCGATGCAAATAGTTTACTATACATCGTCACAACAATGAACAGCGCCACCTTCCTGCTTAGTTCTCATGAGTCATTTTTCTTTTACTAGTCAGCTTTCTAGTGATATAAAACTTATTGTGATTGGTTGAGGTTTAGGCCCGCCAATTCAATTTCAAAAAGAATCCCTCATCCAAAATCCAATGAAATTTAGCGTTATGTGAAGCTCGGCACAATGGGTCTGGTATTCTGTGTACGCGTGTACATGTACTGTACAGTGCACTGTCCAGGGAAACACCTATTATCAATAATGGATTAGTCCAACATACTACACAGAGCCAGGGTTGCACCCAAGTAAATAAACTCCCATAGACAACAGTGATAAATCCTCAAACTTCAAAAATCATTAAAAAATATACAGAACTCTCACAGCTGTTCAAGTTGCACAGAAAAATGATGATGAACATGTAACCTTTCATTTTCTTTTCATTTTATGGTAGGGTGACCATTGAATTTTTTAGTTATACTCATTCTCAGCTGACCACCCCTAAAACAAGGTATGGATCACTCCAGTCAAAGAAGCCATTTTCAAAAAAAAAAGCGAGCCACTACGCGCCAATCACATAATCTTTGGCGCGAACTGGCACCAACTGGCACCGGCCCAGTGGACTCTATAGCATAAAATAATAAAGGGTTTACAGTTGTCCATATATTTATG
Source organism: Astropecten irregularis (assembly GCA_963971285.1). Lineage (NCBI taxonomy): Eukaryota > Metazoa > Echinodermata > Asteroidea > Paxillosida > Astropectinidae > Astropecten > Astropecten irregularis. The sequence continues at coordinate 4,692,334 of OZ020265.1, forward strand.
CTTTTAAGTGCTTTTCTGGGGGGAAACGATAAGACAAAGAAAAACACAAAGCGACTGTATGAATATATGCTGGTAATTAAGTGGTGCAAGATATTTATTTCATCAATCATAAAGAAAAGGTGCATATATATCGAAAGCTGAGAAGATTTTAAAATAATAATTATGATAATGATTTTTTTCATAAATATCCATAGACTGGATAAAGATGGTTTCTACCATTTTGCCGTTATATAAGAGTGTTATACCGTCATTATACCTTAACCATTATAATAGTGTTACATACCGTCATTATACCTTAACCATTATAAGAGTGTTACATACCGTCATTATACCTTAACCATTATAAGAGTGTTATATACCATCATTATACCTTAATCATTATAAGAGTGTAACATACCGGCATTATACCTTAACCATTATAAGAGTGTTACATACCGTCATTATACCTTAACCATTATAAGAGTGTTACATACCGTCATTATACCTTAACCATTATAAGAGTGTTATACCGTCATTATACCTTTCCATTATAAGAGTGTTACATACCGTCATTATACCTTAACCATTATAAGAGTGTTATATACCGTCATTATACCTTAACCATTATAAGAGTGTTACATACCGTCATCATACCTTAACCATTATAAGAGTGTTACATACCGTCATTATACCTTAACCATTATAAGAGTGTTACAAACCGTCATTATACCTTAACCATTATAAGAGTGTTACATACCGTCATTATACCTTAACCATTATAAGAGTGTGACATACCGTCATTATACCTTAACCATTATAAGAGTGTTACATACCGTAATTATACCTTAACCATTATAAGAGTGTTACATACCGTCATTATACCTTAACCATTATAAGAGTGTTACAAACCGTCATTATACCTTAACCATTTCTGAATCCACGCGACTTCAGGTAACGCGTACGGTAACTTTGGCATTTTCTACCGCGAAATCCATTGTTTTCACATTTCCGTCTAAATCTGTCACGCATTTTACGTTTACGCCAATATTCCTTATGCTCGCGGTCTTTTTTACGCCAATATGCCTTATGCTCACGATCTTTTTTACGCCAATATGCGTTGTGTTCGGCGCGTTTACGACACCAATGAATACGTCTGCATCTAGGATCTCGGAGAAGATGTCGAGTACATATCTTGGAACGAAGGCAGTAGAACATATGGCGCGAGGTAATGGCGCATTTTTTGTTTAACACACAGTTGATCGACTTCAGACGACACCAACGGTTCTTGAAGCATCGTTTGAAATGAGCTTGTAGTTTAGAACCCAGGCTATAGAAAGAAGAAAAACGAAATTGAATTTACAAAAACAATTACCTTCGGTTTGCAAAATAATTTTACGTAATGCCACACTTTGGAAGGTTAAGTTTGTAGATAATGTATATAGGAGAATGAATGTGTCAAATTTGAAATGAAATTTTAGTGTCACGTCTGACACTAAAATGATTTCATTCCAAAGAATATAGGGTGTCCCCCCAAAAAACTAAAACGCAACACTTGTGTCGAGAACTATTATATGAAAATTAAACTGTTTATCACTTCAAGATTCAGATATGTGATAAAGCTATGTCTTGGCTATCATCATGTAGAATTTGAGCAGAATTGGACTAAAATTGAGTGAAAAAACTAAGACTGAACTACCCAACCTCAAAACCAGATTTCCATCTTTCTTTCATACACATTATGTGTGTATTTACCACTATGCGTGTTATCCTTGCAAATTTGTTTTTAAGGAGTACTCTTTCAATTGGTCATATTTTCGCCAATTTCAGCTCCAATATGCTTAAAATCTACATGGTGATAGCCAAGACATGGCTGTATCACATATCTGAATCTTGAAGTGATAAACAGTTTCATTTTAACATAATGTGTCCCGACACAGTGTTGCGGGTTTCTTTTTCTGGGATACCCTGAATATGGATATTACGGAGCTCCATGAGTGCCATTCCACTTATCCAGATAACCACATAATTTATCTCGCCAAGTCGACTTTTGGAGTGATAAAAGTCGTCTTGTCTCAATAATATTATCTCAACACGATGACTTTCAACGAAAACGAGAAGTCGACATATCCTGATGATTTATCTGATCAAGTCATCGAATACATCTAAAAAGTCGTCCTATCCTGATAAATAGTTTCACTTTTATTAAGACGTCTTTACAAGGTAAACTATCAGGACAAGTCGACTTCCTTCTTTCAGTAAGTCGTCTTAGCGAGATAAATTATCAAGATATGTAAACTTAATACGCTGAAGATATGTAAACTTCTTAGTTTTCACTATGCCATTTTGTACGAATAAATGTTCTCGATAAGTCGACTTGTATAGGGCCTAATAAGTCGACTTGGCGAGATAAATTATGTGGTTATCTGAATAAGTGGAATGGCACTCGTGGAGCTCCGTAGGAATTATACATTTTTCTCTTTATCCTGTTGGCATAACGTATGGTGGCCCTAAAGGGACATCGCACAGTGCCCCCAAACGTGACTCAATGTCTTGTCCGAGCATATTCGGGAGTCAGGTTGGCGTAGCTGTTCTTTCCTCGCCTTTCACCTCTGTGGACCGGGTTCAAGTCCGGCTCGGTCCACAAGTGGATTGGGTTTTCATTCCCTCTACCTGATTCTGTGGGTTTTTACCCAGAATATTACTCTGGGGTTTTCCTCCCACCTCTAAAACTGTATCTTCTTCTCATCATCTTTTCATTAAAGGTTTCATCGGGCTTGCGAGCTACAGTGCCTAGGGCACTTTTGAGGAATCCTTGGTGTCATTAATAATAATAATAATAATAATATTATTTCATAAAACCAAACAAATGCAGCGAAGTGTACATACCTTCTTTCGAGGTTCATAGTCTCCTCATCAAGGTCCGCATCCGCATCTTCAGTGTCCGCATCCGCATCTACAGCTACATCTTCAAGATCCACGTCTGAATCATCGTCGAGGTGCGTATCCGCATCTTCAGTGTCCACGTCCGCATCTTCAGCGTCCACGTCCGCATCTTCAGCTCCTACGTCCGCATCTTCAGCTTCCACGTCCGCATCTACGGCATCCGTGTCCGCATCTTCAGTGTCCACGTCCGCATCTTCAGCTTCCACGTCCGCATCTTCAGCTTCCACGTCCGCATCTACGGCATCCGTGTCCGCATCTTCAGTGTCCACGTCCGCATCTACAGTGTCCACGTCCGCATCTTCAGCGTCCACGTCCGCATCTTCAGCTTCCACGTCCGCATCTTCAGTGTCCACGTCCGCATCTTCAGTGTCCACGTCCGCATCTTCAGCTTCCACGTCCGCATCTACGGCATCCGTGTCCGCATCTTCAGTGTCCACGTCCGCATCTACAGTGTCCACGTCCGCATCTTCAGCGTCCACGTCCGCATCTTCAGCTTCCACGTCCGCATCTTCAGTGTCCACGTCCGCATCTTCAGTGTCCACGTCCGCATCTTCAGCGTCCACGTCCGCATCTTCAGCGTCCACGTCCGCATCTTCAGTGTCCGCTTCCGATTCTTCTAGGTCTGCTTTTCCATCTAAACGACTCGTATCATCAGTTTTTCCCAAGCTGGTCTTGGGCAGATCGGCTTCGGTAGTTTGTTCTGAAACAATTAACAAAAACACGATTAATCAAACTGAATTTGATACCCCTCGATAATGACTGGTCTTAAAGGTGCTATCATACTTTGATAGCATACCGAAACAGAAATCTTCACAGATTAACCTATAACTTACAGGGTAATTAAGATGATAATGGGTATAGAAACATATCCCGTTAAAATTATTCGGCCTGAAATGCTGTATTCATCCATAAAAGATTAAAACCAGTGACTCAAATTATTTTTGATCTTTTAAAGATCAAAACTAAAAGAAAAAAAACCTGAGAAATACTGTGGCAGTTTTTCACTGTTTTCTTAAAATGTGGGCACCGTATGGAACTAAAAATTTCGCAGATGACTTTCACTGTATATTCCTATAATATTTTTGCCCATGAATCTGTAATTCCTTGACAAAAATCAAAGTATGATATTGCCTTTAATAGTTTAAAGGCAGAAAAGGCATTTTTGAGTAGAATCTAAAAACAAGATAATAATTATACCCTAGTTTCGGTGTGCTGAATTCAGAACTGGCTGTTAATGTTACCAAGCAGTATTTTGAATAAAAAGGGGTCATTTTGGCAAAATTATCCTACAAAATGGCTAAAGAAACACACCAAACTTTAGTGGGAACGAAGTATTTTGAAATAGAATCTGGAAACTTAGTTTGTACTATTCCCGTGTGGTCCTTGGTCGAGTTGTTTTCAAATAAGGCATACCGTGTGCAGATTCACGTTTGGTATACCACTGGCCGATGGACACAACACGTATGCTTAAAGGACACAGCGGACAAGCAACATTTTGGGGTGGCTCCATCCGTTTTCATCCGCTCCAGAAATGGACAAAATTTGCGAGAAAATTTGCGAAAAAAGAACGGACGTGGGTAGAATAGCGGGGATAAACGGATGTTCATCGGAAGCCTAGCGGATGAAAGCGGATGTAAGTGGATGACAGCGCTTTGTCCGTTTTAAATCCTTTATATACGAGATGCATACGCTTACATCCCCTATTTCCCGTGCTACTAACGATGTATAGACGTTCCATGTACCTTATCTTTCCTCCCTCTTCCTGTAGTGGATGTGAGTTACGAGGATGCCCAGAGGATGCAGAGAGGATATAGCGGACGTTTAACGGATGATAACAGACATAGAACGTTTATTGCTCGTATAGTGTGTCGCGGATTTACATCGTACACGGCGGAAAGTTCATCCGTTCTTAAAGTTTTGTGCAGCTCAAAATTTATGCGCGGATGAAATCACAGTGGACGGATGCTCGATGGATAGAGCCGCGTATGAAACACGTATGCAATGAGTACACAACGGATGCATAGCGTTTTCCAACGGATGGCAAGATGTTTTTATACGTTTTACATCCTCTTTGCATCCGTAAGTGCAGTTGGACCGGGTCTTAAGGAAGCAAAGGATGAACGCACACGTTCAATTTATTCAAAATAATTATAGCTTACCTGCAACGATAACTGCGGCACAAGCGACGAGCAAGACTAACAGCATACAACGAGCCATGGTGTAGGCCTGGTAGACTCGGTGAGACGAAGGTACTAAACCAGACCAAACAGTGCCCTTATAAGCATTCTGCCGTCCCACTCTAATCTACTGCGCATGCAGGAGTTTCCACTTCAAAAACCACTTGGAAGGGAGCAATTAACTTTCGATGATAAACCTACCAGCAATTTCTGTGCCTCGTCATCAAAAGAAAATTACTTTCGGCCGAAAAAAATAACAACAATTTCAGCCATTGCAATCGGTTATAAAGGACGATACGAGGTTAGTGTACTTTCACCGTTTTGGGCGAAATATTAAAAAGTGAATTAATTTCACGGTCGAACAACTATGAGAACAAAACAATAAACTTCAATAGGGCGTCTCTGGGCTGGCCTACGCGGTCACTCTGAAGTGAGAAATAATAATTTATTTCAGTGGATTAACATAACTGCATTTGCAAACAAAATCAATAAAAGTATACTGGAAATTAGGTATAGGCCTACAGGTATAAACTACCGGCTATGGTTAGGAATATTAATATACTCACTACATTAAAGGTAGTATCATACTTTGGTAAGAAGCCTAAACAGAAATGTTCACAGATTTACCTTTAACTTACAGGGTATGAAGATGGTGCTGGTAGAAACATACCGTTAAGATATTTCCGCCTGAAATGCTGTATTTATCCAGAAATTAGTAAAACAACGACCAAAAATCTTTTTGATCTTTTAAAAGATCAAAAATAAAAGAGAAAAGACGTAAGAAATGCTGTGGCCGTTTTTCACTGTTTTCTCAAAAAGTTGGCACCGTATATGGGACTGAAATTTTCAAAGATGACTTTGACTGTATCTTCCTTGATATTTTTGCCCATGAATCTGTATTTCTTTGACAAAAACCAATGTATGATACCACCTTTAACACATAAATAAAAACCCACCTCTTTAAACTGGCTTTTAATATATGATTACATTCTTAAGTTACAGTGTAATTCTTATTACAGTAGCTGTGATAATTTTGTATTGGTGTATTTTATTGATCTATTAATGGAATAGTGGCGAATCTTTATATTATTGTGATGATGTTTTATTGATGTATTTTAGTGATGTATTTATGAAATTGAGGTGTATCTTTAAGTAAATGTGATAATGTATTATTGGTGTATTTTATTATGTATTAATGGAATAATAGTGAATTTTTATGTGAAGCACATTATAAACATATACTGTATAAATGGAATATGAGCTATATAAATGTAATTATTAAGATAACCGAGGATGGGACCTTAGGGAGACTTTCCCATAGGGTCGTGCACAAACTTTACTTACCTATTTATAAACATCCTCCAAACCAATGAACTCGAAATTGACATATGTTCATATTGAGAGCATTCTCTGTCTATAATTAAAATACGGACAATAAAAATATGTCTTAAAAAGTTAGCTGGTACCTTAGGGAGACATCGAAAAGTCTCCCTAAGTCACGATGTCTCCTAATGTCCACTTTTAGGCGCTAACGTGTCTCCCTAATACCCCATTTGTAATTATTATTATTATTATTATTATTATTATTAACTTTCTAGAGTATTGCCTACCAAACCTCATTATAAAGATAATTATCCGTGTCATTCGCCTGGAACTAATTGCCATTTTAAAATTGCGGGCGTTTTCATCGATTGAAATAGCAGTTCAATTACAAAGTTTCACTGCCCCGGTATATTCTATTATTGAATGGGCCTTCATAAGTGGGTTGTCATTTATTTTGGGGGACTGGAAATTAATGGCTTTTAAAAACTGCGGGTACTGTTCATTTAAATGCTCCTAATTAAAGGTAATAATATACTTTTTTATCAAAGAAATAGAGATTCATGGGCAGAAATGTCAAGACAGATCCAGAAACAGTCACCTGTGAAAAATTCAGTCCCATACGGTGGCCACTTTTTGAGAAAATTGTGAAGAACGGCCACAGTATTTTTTAAGTCTTTTCTCTTTTATTTTTGATCTTTTAAAAGATCTTCATACCCTGTAAGTTATATACGTAAATCTGTGAACATTGTCTTACCAAAGTATGATACTACCTTTAAGGCACCGCTTACACAGGCAATGTGAAAAATGGGCGACATGTTCCATTACGAAAGGCTCATTCAGTACCAGAGTGTACCGGGGCGGTGAAACTTTGTAATTGGGATGCTATTTCAATTTAAGGAAACACTCGCAATTTTAAAATGGTATTTAGTTTCAGCCGAATGACACTGATGATTATCTTTATAATGAGGTTTTGTAGGCAAGTTAATGGAAAGTTGCACTCAATGCGATGTTTGAAAGACAGCAGACGAATTAACTGAGGAAGATGACACAATAAGAATGATGTTCCACTTGCCAGCTCATCGAAATTTGTCATTTCATTTCATAACATATTCATGCACTGGAAACCTTTGGGGAACTAACTCATTTGGCAGGCCGCTGTGTAAAAACCCTATGGGCGAGTAGGGCAAAAAACGGGTCTTTTTTTGCATCTAACCCCACCACGACTTTATTTAACATAGTACACCTTAGTTCTCGTAATATGACATAGCTAACATTCCATTCTTTCTGAAAATGAAAGAAAATAGACATAAAACAATTGTCTTCACCTGGCATTTGGGGTTAAACATTACACTTTTGGTGAAAAATCCACCCATTTTGTGTGTGAATAGCGCGTTCCGACCCTTAGTGCTGTCTATTTGCATCGATGTGAACGTTGAGGGCGACTGATGATTTATCAGTCGCGATTCTGGAGCCCCCGTAGCTGGGTGTGCCGTTTGCTGGGTCAGCAAAAAGGTCCTTCATTTCCCCAGAAAGCAATGGATTCCCTCCAGAAATAGGAAAGTGATATGGTACAGTTGATAGGAAGGTGTTCGTTACCCTTAGAGCTCCGGAAATGCAAGGTAATGGCGTTTTATCCTGTTTTAATGAGGAGATTTCAAGGTTCTCCGGCGATCGGGATCTTTGGCCCCGCCCCTAATACAAATATAAGGGAGGTTTATGAGTTGGACTTTGTGTCCATGGACACCGACTGAGTTGTTGGTATATACAGGATATTTTTGCCCATGAATCTGTATTTCTTTGACAAAAACCTATGCATGATACCACCTTTAAGACATAAATAAAAACCCACCTCTTTAAACTGGCTTTTAATAATTTATCTGATTACTTTCTTCAGTTATAGTGTAATTCTTATTACAGGAGCTGTGATAATTTTGTATTGGTGTATTGTATTGATCTATTAATGTAATAGTGGCGAATCTTTATATTATTGTGATGATGTTTTATTGATGTATTTTAGTGATGTATTTATGAAATTGAGGTGTATCTTTAAGTAAATGTGATAATGTATTATTGGTGTATTTTATTATGTATTAATGGAATAATAGTGAATTTTTATGTGAAGCACATTATAAACATATACTGTATAAATGGAATATGAGCTATATAGATGTAATTATTAAGATAACCGAGGATGGGACCTTAGGGAGACTTTCCCATAGGGTCGTGCACAAACTTTACTTACCTATTTATAAACATCCTCCAAACCAATGAACTCGAAATTGACATATGTTCATATTGAGAGCATTCTCTGTCTATAATTAAAATACGGACAAGAAAAATATGTCTTAAAAAGTTAGCTGGTACCTTAGGGAGACATCGAAAAGTCTCCTTAAGTCACGATGTCTCCTAATGTCCACTTTTAGGCGCTAACGTGTCTCCCTAATACCCCATTTGTAATTATTATTATTATTATTATTGTTATTATTATTAATATGCGTGGAAGTCATCACATAATTATAAGACCCAAAAAATTAAATAGCCTCCCGAAGACACTTAAAATGCTGAATGTATGATGCATGCTCATTTGTGATGAGCATGCATCTGTCAAATAAAGCATTTATAATATACTTTCAAACACAAGCTGGTGTCTTAATGGGGAGAATAAAGCTATATTTACAGACGTATAAACCATTGGAGCATGAATGGAAATATTTACACATAAAGACGAACTATCAAGACTATTACAAACAACGTTAAAATACCACAATTGTCTTTGATACACAAAGCCAAAAACCGCTATTTCTTCAGCGAATTTGACGACCAGAAACATCTGGATTTCGATACCGTCCCGTTTCTTACCTGCAGCATAAGAGCCTGGTACTTGGTCTTCGTTTGTGCAAGTAAATGGTCACCTGGACAAATGCAAGTCAACCAATCAACCAAATCGATTTGAAATCAATGAATCATTTGTTACTGATTTAGACTAATCACCAAATACGTGCAAACAGTTTTAACGGCTCGTCCAACACAGACGAGAGAAAGACATGTCGTTCTCAAACGTCGAACTTCTTTCGTGTCTAATGCAATACATTGCAATGGACATAAAAGCGGCGGAAGTTCGGAAGTTGTTTCAAACGCCGGCGGACCAAGAGAGACTTATGATATTGCTATATATTCTTGTGCGACAAGGCGGCGCTCTCTCTTTTAAAATGGTACGGGGCTGAACTCCGACTTGGGACGTTTCAATTAAATTAGACAAGGCAAAAAATCGACGTTTGAAGCCGTGCCGCTCTTCTGCCGTTAAAAGCGGCAAGCCCTGTCGATCTTTCGGCAGAAAACCGGCAGTTGCTTCAAACGTCGAATTTCTGCCGTGTCTGATTCAAACTTGGGCCAACATTTGAATTAGACACGGCAGAAGTTTGACGTTTGAACCACACTGCGTGCCAAATGACAATGCTCGATACAAATACATTTTTCTCTGTGAACCAAACAAACTGAACTTTTTAAACTAATATCATGAAAAGATATAACATTTTATTTTGTACACCGAGACTGGATGTATTTTCTTAAGGAAAGGTCCACAATGATAAGGCCAAGCTCATTATAAAACTTGAGGTGAATTATTGTTTGTACTGGTGGCAACAAACAACCAACTCAAAGGGGAAAACACGATAAAGAGCATGACTTGCGGCTTCAATGTAGGAATCCCCATTGGTATTCGCATAATTATGGGGTTGTGCCCTATGTGAATACAGCGTAAATATTTCTATAGCCATTACAAAAACAATCAGTCTTGTTATTGCTGTAGTGAACTGACTGAGATCACAAACAGATCTAATTGTTCCCGCAGGAGGCAATGCCGTGTAAACAGGTAAACAATTATTTTCTTATCTTGTGTGCATAAAAACACTATTATTTGGAAGGTAACACTCTATGCACAATACGACCTGCGCGGCGTATTCAGATCTTATTATTCCCATAAGGAGATGCTGATAGTGGTCATTAAAATCTCCTCTGTGTACTATTACTGTATGCTAGTGCAGAGAAAAACATCATCTTATAAAGTTCATGCTCGATCAAATTTCAGCAAAAGAATAGACAAAAGGTCGGTATCATGATTAATCAATGTTGGCAACTGTGGAAAGGCAACATTGCATTGCTGCATTTGGATCTATGACTGAGGTTTCAACTTAAAAAAAAAACATTTGGCAAAGTACCATCGTTTCTCGATCTGGCTCCCAAGAAATGCAATAATTTGAATGCTTATCATTAATAAGCATTTTCAGCAATTCAAATGGTCAAAAGGTCTAAGAGCCCAGATATGTTCGACCTGGTGTGAGGGTATTCTGCCATGATTTTGAAGGATTTATTTAAAGCAGCTATTTAAATTGGTTACCAAGGATGTTTTGAAAACAATTATATATGGCAATGAAAGGAATAGAGTGAGGAGTCTCACAAATAACGATATAAAAAAACACACAGCCCATGAATATTGTACGCACCGATATAAACAGATCAAGTGTCCACATGATAGTCACATTGCAATTGAAGAATACTGCAAACATCATGCAGTGGACAGGAGATAGTTTTGTTGACCACTACCTAACCAGAATTACCTGATCAGATTGAAGCAGTTTGCAGCGAGAGCAGATTAACCTATGGAAAAATTTACGGGCATTTGTCTTGTCAAGAACATCCCTCACAAAATCTTTGTTTGTGCAAACTGATCTCACTGTAGCTGCATAAACAGATAAAAGCAAAGCAACCTTCCCAACATTCACATCAATCAATTCCAGCAATAATTTGAAAATGTAATACATAGCCACTGTATCATTCCATACAAATTGGGGAAGTTAACCGTGTGAACTTTCATAGAGATAGCATACCGTACTAGCAAAGCAATCTTTCAGGCCTATGACACTCAATAACTTAGAGTTTGATGTTGAAGGCATAGTAACAAAGATGCACGTTGTTGCATGTCACATCATTTATGATAACATATCTATGAAAGAATTAATCGTTTGTTGAATATTTATGTCAAACTAATTGCTGTAAATGGCAGTGAAATCGCCACACATCCTCACATAGTCAATGCAAAAGTGTCACACTTACCTCAGTTATATCTCACTTCTCAGCTTGCGTTCAGTTAATGGCGTATTTAAGTACAGTACGCACACTATGTAGTCGTATAATTCATTTTATCTCTAAAGGATAAAATCATTTATACTCGGCGCAAGGAGATCCCTGAATCCCCTCTCCCTGACTGCTAGGGCATGCAAACTGCTTGTATATAGGCGCTGTCTCCAACTGGACAGGGCCAGTCAGTTGCAGTCTCCTGTAGCATTCACTGATCAAACTACTTTGTATACTACTGTGTATTATAAAAAAAATTGTTGCCCTCCACCACCCCAAACACCTCATCGATTTTCCATTTCGTTTGTTTTAGCTCCTTCAATTTCCACCTGTATCGGGATGGCGATTCCTCTGAAAGCACTCAGGGTTTTTCCAGGTTTAGCTCTTAATTTGGCATCATATAGCGTGTTTACTGGTTTTTTCACCTTGGGTGTGTCGGTTGTGGTCGCCATTTTGTTGCGGGATTCAGAAAGGCAATAGCCTTTTTCCTACTTGCTTGTGCCCTTTATAGTGCATATTTACTTGTTGACACATAAGTCCTGTTTCTATTTTGTTCACTATAATATTTAATAATGTAAATATTGTAAGCCTTCTTGATGTTCCACAAGAAGGATTTGGTTTGACACGAATGTAACAAGGTCAAACGTTATGATGTGCTTGTTTCCTACATATATAATTGTTCAATGTTTGTGTTTATGTTGAGACCGCGTGGGTCTACCTGAATTGGGTGTGTCACCCACGTGTTCGATGTTGGCGCCTTGTCTGTTCCTGTACGTGATCCTCAGCCGGTGGGCCTTGGGTACATGTTTGTTTTATGTTGGCCATGTGGGCCTATATCTGTTTAAGCCATGTGGGCTAATGTTGGCCATGTGGGCCTATCTGTTCAAGCCATGTGGGCTTATGTTGGCCATGTGGGCCAACCGGGCCACGTAGGCCCTGCAGCCGATTTCACGAAACTTTACACAATGGCGTAAGTCCACTTACGCCACAAATGTTGCGTTAAGCCCACCGCACACTATACGATCCGACTACGACCCGACTGGTTTTTGGAAGGATCGCAAAGCATTCTGGGAGTCTTAACCGTGATTCGACAGTCGAATCTTGCCGACTGGCCATCAGAGTGGGTCTGCGACTGGGAACAATCACGGTTAAGACTCCCAGAATGCTTTGCGATCCTTCCAAAAACCAGTCGGATCCTAGTCGGAATGTCGGATCGTATAGTGTGCGGTGGGCTTAAGTTGCGCCATAAATTTATGACCGATTTCACGAAAGTTACGCCCTATCCGGATATGGCGTAAGTCGGCGACTTACGCCACAAAATGTGGCGCAACTAACGCCATGTATTTAGGTGGCGTAAGTGCATGAAACATGCCGTAAAAATGGCGTCCACGTTTAGCTCAACGTGAACAGCGAAGAACACTGCATCGAGAGAGACTGTTTCGTGACAGAAAAATCCCTTGGATACTCTCGACTACGATGAAAAAATAGAGCGATATAACAAGTATGATTTTACCGAGACTCGGGGAGTTTCGCACCAGGCTTGCTGCAGAATTTCAAGAGGTTTTGGAGCGTCAAACTCGGGTAATTCTCCGTTATGGTTTAATAGCGTAAGGAAAAAACAACGAACGAGTGTATGTATGCTTTTCGAACACGATGATAGGCAGTGATCATGGTGATCCTCGCCAGACAAGCGGGTGGGATAATCATGGTTATAATAGTCGTAAGAATGGGGCTGGGCACGTTTCATACTATTTTAGTTTGCCGGTAGTAGGAGTGTTGGAAGTGGACATTTAACTTTTGGTGGAAGACTGGATTATTATAAAACACCATAGTAAATACTAAATTCATGACAAACGATATGACACAAAAAATAACCCGGGATATGCTATCATTTTTTGTGATGTTCTATTTCCAAATTTAATTTGGACGGAACCGACAAGAATCTACACAATAATAAATATGAAAAAAATATTCAATACGAGGGTTTTTCATTACCAGTTAGCATACATGTACACTTACTCATTATTTTTTTGACCTTACCATACATTTTAAGTGCATTCATATTTTTATTTCTGAACATGTCTTTTTCTGATATAGACTTGAAGGGTTGTTATTCGGAGATACTGGCTACACCCTACGCTCCTAGTTGAGGGAACCCTACCTAACCCAGAGGGGAGAGACACTTCAATTTCAGCCTCAAATGAACCATGGTGATAATTCAGCAATTCAAGGAGCAACCCTGTTTGACAGCTGAGCCGAGGATAAGCCAACACTCATCCTTGTTTGTGATGTTCTCAACAACAAAGCTAGGGAGTTTCACGAGAGCCAGACAATAAGTGAGGGCCAAGTTGAGGAGGATGAAGTTAAAGTGCCCCATAATCATCACCTGAAATCTGATTTGATTCAACACTTGAGCTATTGTGAGGATCAGGTAAACTTTAATGATTATTGGCGAAGTGCGTGACAGCGCCCTCAAGCGGTGACTTGCCATTCCCCGAATGTGCTCGCTCCCATGCCGCTGGCCTGTGCACCGCTCGCTGATATCAGGTAAATATCCTCGTTGTTTTTAGAATTATGTTTAATCAATTGTATAATCTCAGTAGTTCGGGGCCTCTTTTATTGAATGATGTTATCGGGAAATGGTCGGGTTTGGGATTAAGGGGAATAAAATGGGTTTTTCGTTCAACTTTCTGTCAGTTACAAATATAATGGAGGCCCTCTCGTGGTGAACTTGTGAAAGGGAATGTACGTGTATTACATTTTGACCTGGGCACCGTAGTAGAATTAACACAGTTTTATAAGTCCCTCTTTTCGGTAAAATAATGGTCTTTTGTGTGAAAGTAATGCCCATGTTAAGTGTTGATTGTGATTTATTGGAATAATAGGAACAGACAATGGGAATTTCAGATGAATTGGGTTTAATCTCTTAAATAATTATTGGTTTAGAGAGCAATCCCTTGCAACAGTGGATAATTGATTCACAGTCTCTTATCTTTACTGTAAAGTGTGATTTATGGCTGTATAATGACAGATTGATTTATTGTCCCTGTCATCACTGCTAGTTTGGAAATTCTGAGCAAATGTAATTCTTAAGAATATAAGTTGGGAATTGTACTGTTAGACCTCGACTGCTTCTTATGGTAATTGTGACTGGGATACTAGAACAATAGGGCCTCATTCACACGTAAATTCGTTTATGCTAATTGTATTTCTTTATTTTCTTCTTTTGTCTTTGTTAATTGTGGGATTCCCCGAATGTGCTCGCTCCCATGCCGCTGGCCTGTGCACCGCTCGCTGATATCAGAATTAAAGACCAATTTGGTGGAGAGAATCCTCTGGTGTGCCGTGTGGGTTACTAATTGTGTTGAGTCACGCCCCACCCGGCCCCGCCCTTACAAGTGTCAGAAGTGGGATCTCCGATTAGCGAGTGGTGCTTTGGCGGCGTGGAGAGTCAAGGGGATCCAGTTATCTGCAGGTTACCTGTACTTACTGCATTGTCAAGATGGCTTCGAGCATCAAAATTCGAGCACCGAAAGGAGGCAAGGTGAGGAAATTCACCCTTACTGATGGAAAACTGTCCATCCAGACCCTGAGAGGCTGCTTTGATCGTGCTACCGGGCTGTCATACCGAGACGAGGATGGCGACGAGGTCGTATTGCCCATCGTTGCAGATAATGTACTCCCCCCAACAGGCGGATGGGAAACTGGAAAAGAATTTGCAGTGCTACTACGGGAACCAGAAAAGAGTGAAGCTGGGAACCAACCAGTGACAGTTGAGAACCTACAAGCCCTGGCCGACAAACAACCACAAATGGTCATAGCCCCAGAAAGAAAGTTGCCAACATTTGATGGAAGGGACGACAGTGGAAAATCCCCTCCAGTTGATGAGTTTGTAACCGCAATTCAGCACGCCCTTGACCGATATAATGTGCCAAAGGCCCAGAAGGGTCAGTTCCTTCTGGACTATCTCCGGGGCAACCCGAAGATGGAGGTTAAGGCACTGTTGGCAGCAGGAAAGGAAGCAGAAGAGGCCCTCGACTACCTGAAGTCATCATACGGGGAGACAGCCACAAGCAGTGCGCTACAGCGCCAATTTTTGGAAAGGCGCCAACAACCAAATGAATCCATCCGGCAATTTAGTGTGGAGCTACAGGGGCTATTTCATAGGCTCATCAAAAAAGACCCCGGCCTGTATAAACAGCCGGACCTAATCATCAGGGAACAGTTCGTCGACGGGATCGAATATGAGGGGTTGAGACACTCGTGTCGAGACCTTGTCGACCGTGACAGTTCAATCTCGTTCAATGAAGCGAAGGAGTGGGCCCTTAGACGAGAGGAGAGGGAAAAGGGTCGTACCAGTAACCCTAGTAGATGGGGCTTCTCTGCTGTAATTGAAGCTGAGGGAAATGTCGGTGCCACACCTATGCAAAAGTTGGAAAAACAGATGGAGCAGATGCTCGAGTCTGTGAATACACTGACCAGTCTGATGACCCCTCAACCCATGTCCAGCTCCACAAATCATGCAGTACCACCAGTCCAACCACAGCCTGAGTCCAGATGGAGGCATCCAGGTCCCAATCCTGCGCACGCTGAACCCTACTGGCAGAACGGCAGTCCACACACCTACCCAGGAACTCCGGGTCCAGCCCCACGATGCTTCAATTGTGACCAGCCAGGGCATTTTGCTCGTAGTTGCCCTGCTCCCAGTCGCCGCTACCGACCAACCCCACAGGGACCGCCTGCACGATCGCAAGATGGCCGCCCTGGAAGTACACCGAAGGGAAACTAGCTCCCTCTGTTGTTATGAGCCAAACAACAAGGGGGGAGAGAGATGGCTCGACTGAAAGTGACCTCAACAATTTTATGACAAGGGCGGCAGCAGACTGTTTCGCCGTCGACGTGACCCTCGGAGGACAAACGATACCATGTCTGTTAGACACAGGATCGATGGTGACGACCATCACCCAGAAGTACTTTGACAAGTTCCTTGCAGTAGAGGGGGTGCGGCTGACCAGCATACCAGAACAGTTCAAGCTACTTTCAGCAAGCGGGGCCGCCATTCCTTATGTTGGCTGTTTCGAGAGTGATGCAACTGTACTTGGGATTACCATACCTGCACGGCTGGTATTGGTCATCAAACAGACAAATGAAGACAAATTGTTTGATGCTGCCCCAGGGATTGTTGGCATGAACATTCTTTCCGAGTGCTGGTCACAACTCGTCGCCAACCATGGAAACGGATACCTCCGACGGTTACACTTGAATACCGAGAATAGACCAGTATGGGAGAAGACACTTCAAGTGGTCGGGAAAAAGCAACGATTCCGGGAGATCGAGGGTGCTATAGGCCGTGTATACCTCGACCGTGGGGCTCCCCTCACTATCCTCGCCCATGAAGCTGTCATTGCCCGAGCCACAGCCCGCCGAGCACCAGGTGGAGACCATTATGATGCCATACTGGAACCACATGAAGGTACAAACCTCCCCGCCAGTGTGAAGACCATAAGAAGTGTGGTCCAAGTATCCTCAGGCAAGCTGACAGTAGTGTTGATGAATGAGGGAGAACAAGATGTGCTCCTGCCAAGCCGAAGCTGTATTGGTACCCTTCATCATGGAGAGGTATTGGCCGAAGAGGACGAGATGGCTGTCAAGGGAGATCCTCTCAATGCGACTGATACAGGAACCGGGAGCAGTACAAAGTCTCCGCGTCCCACTGAGCCAGCGATAAATTTGCCCAAAGTGGTTGATGTGGAGGCACCCCTAACAGTAGACGAACGAGCCCAGTTTGACGCACTTCTCAGCAGGTATGATTGCATATTCTCGAAGGGAGAACGGGACCTTGGCTATACGGAGGCTGTGAAACATCAAATTGACACCGGGGATGCACCACCCATCAAGCAGAGATATCGCTCGCTGCCACCCTCCCAGTATCGTGAAGTCAGAGCCCACATACAGGAGCTGCTTGAGGCTGGCGTCATACGGGAGAGCTCAAGTCCTTGGGCATCCCCAATCGTTGTAGTCCGTAAAAAGGACCAGTCTATCCGTCTCTGCGTTGACTACAGGCGAATCAATACAGTGACTGCGAAGAGCTCATTCCCCCTCCCTCGAATTGATGAATCCTTGCAGACGTTGGGCGGTGCCAAGTACCTGAGTGTGCTCGACTTAGCGTCAGGATACCACCAGGTGGCAATGGAGGAGCGTGATGTCAAGAAGACAGCCTTTGTGACACCTTTCGGGCTGTTTGAGTACACGAGGATGCCTTTCGGCCTATGTAACAGTCCCGCCACCTTTCAGAGACTCATGCAGCGTTGCCTCGGTGACCAGGCACTAGACAGTGTTCTCATCTATCTGGATGACATCATCGTGTTCGCCTCCACCTTTGAACAACACCTCGAGCGGCTTGAGATAGTGTTTTCACGTCTGCAACAGTATGGACTCAAGATCAAGCCACAGAAGTGCAGCTTCTTCAGGCAGCAGGTGAAGTATCTCGGACACCTGGTGGTGGCTGGACAGGGTGTCAAGCCCGACCCCGATAAGGTCTCTGCTGTGAAGGATTGGCCAGAACCTACCACCATAACTGAACTACGAGCATTCCTGGGGTTCACGGGCTACTTCAGAAAGTTTGTTCGAGACTACACGAGTATTGCAGGGCCCCTACTTGTCTACCTGAGAGGAGTGAATAGCAAGGAGAAGGCCAGAGGTGGGACAAAGAGGGTGGAGTTTGATGAGGCAGCACGGGTAGCCTTCCAAGCGCTGAAGACTTCACTACTGAGGGCTCCTGTCCTAGCGTTTGCAGACTTTGAGCGACCTTTCATTGTCGAGACGGATGCGAGTTCACTGGGACTGGGAGCAATCCTGTCACAACAGCAGGAAGACGGCTCACGCCGAGTCATCGCTTATGCGTCCAGGGCCCTCCGACCTGCCGAACGTAACGACAAGAACTATTCCTCGTTCAAGTTGGAATTGCTTGGAGTACGATGGGCTGTGTGTCAGGTTTTCAAGGATTATCTCATGGGTAATCAGTGCGTGGTGTACACCGACCATAACCCACTGAAGTATATCGACACGGCCAACCTGAGCTGCACTGAATTACGGTGGGTACAACAACTTGCAGCATTTGACTTTCGACTCGAGTACCGGACAGGCAGAAGTAACTCAGCCCCAGATGCACTTTCAAGGCTGCCCAAGAAGTGCCCAAAGGATGAAATGGAGAACCAGGAGGACAAGGTCAGTGAGTTGTCCTCTTGTGCAGTTCGAGCCAGCTGCATGGGTCCTACCAGTGCAGGGACAGATGTTCCACCAGCCTTGGCCCACCAGATTCGAATTGCTAACCAGGAGGGTAGCCGATGTCTTCCTGGATACACCCCAGAGGAGCTTAGAAGGCTACAAGAGGAAGATGCTGTTCTGCGTCGAGTAATTGCATACGTTGAGAGGGGTAACAAGCCTTCTAGACAGGAGAGAGAAGATGACCCCCCTGATGTGAGCCTGGTCCTCAAGCACTGGGGCCAACTGTTCCTGAAGGACGGTGTTTTGTTTCGCCGAACTACGCTGTCGGGAGGAGAGCAGAGTGAGAGGTTGGTTACTCCTTCATGTCTAGTCAACCATATCCTGACATCCTTTCACAACGACATGGGACACTTCGGGGCGAAGAGAACGCTACGACTGATCCACCCATTGTTCTTCTGGCTGAGGATGGAGACGACCGTCCACGCCTGGTGTAGACAGTGTGAGAGATGTGCAGTGGCTAAACCGCCAACCAGACAGACTCGTCCACCTCTCGGAACACTACGCGCAACAGCTCCCCTAGAAGTGGTGGCCATGGATTTTACTCTCCTTGAACCATCAACAGACGGTTGCGAGAATGTCCTCATATTGACGGATGTCTTCACCAAGTTCACTTGGGCTGTACCCACCCGAAACCAGAAGGCGACAACCGTAGCTAAGGCGTTGGTGAAGCATCTCATTACCCCTTTTGGGGCCCCCCTGCGACTACATTCTGATAATGGAAGATGCTTTGAGGCACAAGTGGTTGCAGAGCTGTGCAGAATCTATGGGATTGGACATTCACACACCACCCCCTATCACCCCCAGGGGAATGGTTTGTGTGAAAGGTTTAACAGAACCCTTCACAACCTACTCTCGACACTGCCTCCCCACAAAAAGGCCAGGTGGACTGAACATTTGCCATTCCTCGTCATGGCTTACAACAACACAAAGCACAGCGCAACAGGATATGAGCCTTTCTATCTATTGTTTGGTAGGACTGCCAGGTTGCCACAGCACCTTCTCTTAAATGTTGAGCACCCGCAAACTATGGGGAAAACTGTAGACTGCTATGTCAAGAAGCATCAGGAACGCCTGGAGGGAGCCCGGACACTAGCAGTTGCCAACATTGACAAGGCAGCAGACGCGAGAAAAGCACTGTACGACCGGCAGGTGTTCGAGAGGCCACTCAACACTGGCGAATATGTTCTGGTGAGGGACCGTGCCAACCGAGGACGAGCAAAGATGAAGGACTTTTGGGAGCCTGAACCCTACATGGTGGTTGATCGTCCATACGAGGGCCAACCGGTCTACATCCTGCAAAACTCGAGGGGTCAACGGAAGGTACTTCACCGCAGTGAGCTGAAACACTGCCCTTGGGACATTCCCGAGCCAAGTGAAGTTGACACCACCGACGAAACATCCCCTACCAGCGAGAGCGTTCTAGAGGACACAACCTCCTCTGATAGTCCTGAAGATGACTGGGGCAAGTTACTCACCCTGGCTCCGAACCGCCTTGGAGGCCCTGAAGCTCCAACTAAGGACAGAGTAGAGCCGGGAGATCACAGCATCCCGCCCACCGTAGATCCCGCCCCACTGCAGTTAACCAGCCAAACACCCACCGCTGGTGGTTGTGACCCCCTTCTATCTTCAAAACCTGACGTATGTGAGGAGACGCATGATCCCAGTCTGCCCGTGGATGGTGCACAGCTGACAGCAGATGAGCCAGGGCCATCGACTTTGCTGGTTGGTGACAACGCAGATGTTTCTGAGGATGTGCCCATGTCCAGCGTGGGAACACTTGATCCAGGCAACAGTACCGCCCCGTCACCCATTGATTCCGAGGACCTGAGCCCTCCCAGCGCACCGGCTCCTCCCACGGAAGTTGCAGCTGCTCCAAGCTCCATCCGTCGGTCGAGGCGCACTACCAAGGGAAAGCCACCTAACAGGTACAAATTCTCAGGGGTCGTTAGACTTCTGAACCGTGTCAAACAATTAGTAGCTCCGGAAACTGAACACGAGAGCACAGATGATTCTGACTACTGAACTGTTGGAGGAAAGACACCTCCTGAACTGTAAATGGCTTAATTTCACCTAAGTTGTTGAGTCTGGCCAATGACAATCTATCAAGAATCTTCACACAGTTAGACATGATTCATTGTTAAATTTTGCAACCAAATTCTAGTTAATATGAATGTTCGTGTTCTAGAAGGGAGACAGGATGTGCATTTGTAAGAGAGGATCTGTCTAGTGATTTTTCCAGAATGGAAAGACTTGACAAACTGTATACTTGATTTGATTAGGGACAATTGTCGCTTTTCAACGCCTTGTTACCGTTGCATTTAAGTTTATGTTTAGCATGTTGTAGAGTTAGAGTGTTAACCTTTTTGTATAAGCCTAACTCCACCTTAGGTCTCCACCAGTCGTCGGGGGCGACGACTCAATTGTTTTGGAAGATTGTGAGGATCAGGTAAACTTTAATGATTATTGGCGAAGTGCGTGACAGCGCCCTCAAGCGGTGACTTGCCATTCCCCGAATGTGCTCGCTCCCATGCCGCTGGCCTGTGCACCGCTCGCTGATATCAGGTAAATATCCTCGTTGTTTTTAGAATTATGTTTAATCAATTGTATAATCTCAGTAGTTCGGGGCCTCTTTTATTGAATGATGTTATCGGGAAATGGTCGGGTTTGGGATTAAGGGGAATAAAATGGGTTTTTCGTTCAACTTTCTGTCAGTTACAAAATATAATGGAGGCCCTCTCGTGGTGAACTTGTGAAAGGGAATGTACGTGTATTACATTTTGACCTGGGCACCGTAGTAGAATTAACACAGTTTTATAAGTCCCTCTTTTCGGTAAAATAATGGTCTTTTGTGTGAAAGTAATGCCCATGTTAAGTGTTGATTGTGATTTATTGGAATAATAGGAACAGACAATGGGAATTTCAGATGAATTGGGTTTAATCTCTTAAATAATTATTGGTTTAGAGAGCAATCCCTTGCAACAGTGGATAATTGATTCACAGTCTCTTATCTTTACTGTAAAGTGTGATTTATGGCTGTATAATGACAGATTGATTTATTGTCCCTGTCATCACTGCTAGTTTGGAAATTCTGAGCAAATGTAATTCTTAAGAATATAAGTTGGGAATTGTACTGTTAAACCTCGACTGCTTCTTATGGTAATTGTGACTGGGATACTAGAACAATAGGGCCTCATTCACACGTAAATTCGTTTATGCTAATTGTATTTCTTTATTTTCTTCTTTTGTCTTTGTTAATTGTGGGATTCCCCGAATGTGCTCGCTCCCATGCCGCTGGCCTATGCACCGCTCGCTGATATCAGAATTAAAGACCAATTTGGTGGAGAGAATCCTCTGGTGTGCCGTGTGGGTTACTAATTGTGTTGAGTCACGCCCCACCCGGCCCCGCCCTTACACTATGCTAAAACTATTAGACACTAGACACTTTGTTATGTCCCAAAAGGAGAAGGCAAAATGTAGAAAACAGATCTCATCATTTGATAATTCTTGTTAATATTCACAGTGATATTACAGGGAAAATGCCATGAAAAAAGTTAGCAATGGTCAAAAGATCACCAGAAAATTTAATTTTATCAATTAAATCTTAAAAAAAAAAAATACAATTGGATTCCAAAATGCAGAATTCAAAGGCAATCTTTAAATAAATAGAATCATCTGTGCTGTTATCCTTTAAATTGCAAGATTTTAATTAATATGTTATATTTGTTTAAAAAAGGTTCTAAAATAGTGTGATGTTCTCACACAACTAGTCAGTGACACATGTATTGCTATTATAAAATGACGTAGCCATATAATTTATATTTTACCTTTTTAAAATTCAGGTAACCTTGCCAACATATGCTGTACTAATAATATAAGGAAGTTAATGACATAAAATGTGCCAAACTGATTTATAAGAATTTTTTAAGTTCTAATAAGAGACAACAGCAATGTTATTCTTGCTGGCAAGAAATGGCAATTATCATTAGCAAGCTGACATCCAAGTGTTTTGCAATTTGCAAAATCTCCTTTTCTACTTGCAGTCTCTCTTTGTCAATTTGCAAACGTTCCTTTTCTAGTTCATAAATCATTGGACACATAGGTTGTCCGTTTCACAGCCAAGGCACTGGAACTTGGTGTTGCAGTGTTCACATGTGGTAGGCCAGCCATCAGTGATGATGATGATGGTATAAGAACATTCTCTGCTTCATCATTGTATTAGTAATCTTCTTCATCTCTCTCAATTTCGTCATGTTAAGTGGCTCTCTTTGCCTTGAAATGGTAGCTTCTGTGTACAAAAAGGGGGAGTTTATGAAATAAAACAAAACATTTATATGTATGAACATGAACAACATGAAGTGTTTATAATACAAAGTTTCATTTGACAGATACGTGTGTAGTAATTGTATTAGCCACAAACTTTTACCTGCACAAGGTACTGGCTCGCCTTCCCCTCTCACTACTCCTGTGGCAGCTGGGGTCAGTAGGGTACCTCTAGCACTTCCTTCATGAGATCATTCTTCTCTGATAGTCACCTCGTCCTGAATTGATACAAACAGTAAAATAAATTAGCACTGGAAAAGAAAAGAAAACCCTTCATTATCAATGTTCTTCATGTGTTTGGAAAATGTAGGGCCTAACTCTGTTTTTTTTTATCAAGTGTGTACACATTTTCCAATCCATCAATTGTAAACAGACAGAACCAATTGCCATTTTGGATTGAAGCATAATAATCAAACTGTCTGCTCCAAGTTTCCATTGAGGTGTGCACTGATCAATCTACCCCCCCACCCCTCCCTCCATGAAAAAATAATTCAATGGGGATCAGGAAAAAAATATGGAGCCACATCGCCTCTTTTCTTTTTTGACTTGGAACATACAAAATAAGTGTTTCATCAATATAAAAATACAACAAGTAAGGTAAAATTTCTCAAATCTTTTTTTTTATTTCCAAAATACCAAATATTACATTATTTTGTGTTGTGTCTGTCCTAACAAATACACCCAGTTGCTACCGCGAGATTTATCCACGATACGTGTACATACATCCATTTAGCCTGAAGCTGAAGTCTGTTCAATTTTTTATAGTCCGAGGCCTAAATTCGGTACTTAATTACAATACAACTTACAAGGGAGTGAATCACTGAATGTAAACAGCGTAGCGTAGGCTAACCGCATGCAGCCCCGTGACGAGTGCCGTGTCCGCTTGTCCATTTCCTGCAAAGTTGCACTTTTCGTCACGATAATGCCGCAAATGTATAAACTACAGATGGTTTTCGTCAAGGGAATTTATCTTCGTACGAGCTCATTTACTACTTTATGCCTCCAATCATGAAAAGTTTTTCACTTTCCGATCACCACCGCGACGTATCAACAAATTGCAAATGGCTGCCTTCGAGAAAACTTTTGCAACGGTGTGCTCAACGAACGTTTCATGTATAAAGGCGTGAATACTCAAACAGTCGTTGACCTTATAAGAGGTCATCCTCTTCCTAGAAACATTAAAATATAAAAGTGTAAATCGGACGTTGCGCAGCTAAGTCGAGTTTCGTGAAATCGATTTTAAGATATGGCGCAGCTACGCCGTAATTTTATGGCGTAAGTTTTACGCCATAAGTAGATATGGCGTAAGTTACGCCAAGTTTCGTGAAATCGGCTGCAGGTGGGACTGAATTCCACCGATTCACATGAAAGGTGTGCCGGTTTGCCTATATGCAAAAGGTTGAAAGTAACCTAGCTTGGTATCCCCCACCACATAGTCTGCTCAATTAATAAATGCTGCTTTTGGCTGCGGCAATAAGTCTACATATATAATGGTCTTGTGTCAATTTATTAGTCCGATTATAATACATGACTGTGTATCGCAATCAACCCAATTGCCAATTTGTTGCTGGTCGCAATGTCACAAACATCACGCGCGCGTACGCGTGTGAAGTTCGCAGCGTTGATTGGATGAACGTTACGATACCTTCATGTGCTCCGAAACAAGCCGACTGCTAAAATACGGAGGTTTGGTTAAATTTCAAAGTTGGCCAAGTCTAACGACTACAATCACGATTATTTTACAGATGTCAACATCATAAAGGCCTGATTTAAACAGATCTTGTATATATAAGTTCAACACCTTTTGATTAAAATCCTCAGTAAAATATAGGTTTTCCCGGTCATTTTCGGCAAATGAGAGGACAATTTAAACGCTGCGTCATTCCATTTCGCTTGAAACTGACTGCAAGGCACCTCAAAATAGTCATTCGATTTCTTTTTATGTGCAAGCAAATATTCACAAGGGTCAGGCGATTAAATAGAATCGCCTTTCAATAAAAAATCCATTCGAACAGCATTCAAATTCGCAACGGCTTTTGGCAGCGTGCACTTAGTCATTCGAATTCGTTTTGGGGCAGGCTTTCTGTGAATTGTTCAGCAAATTTAGCGTTCTGTCTGAAATTATGAAGGTACCTTAAGAATAAAAAGGGTATAAAATGGTTCACTCCTTGTATGGAAACCACTTACGTGTTGTCCCCTGACGACAATTGTTTGTAATTGAAAAATCCTCGCAAAATAAAGGCAGCTTTCGGTCGCTGTACGAGAGAATATCTAATGTTGACGGTTGATTGATGCATTCGAATGATTTAGATTACATTGAGCTTGCAGTCAATTTGAACATCAACACCATGTTTTTCAATACACATCCATGGCACCAATCCTCTCTTGAGAATAAACAAATAACAAATCAAAGAAATATAGAAATTCACGGAAAGGGAAAATTACACAAGATACCAAAAAATAAACAGGGCTGGATGGCTCAGTTGGTAGAGCGCCTGTACGGTATTCAGGAGGTCGCCGGTTCGAATCCCGCTCCAGTCAATTTTTCTTTGTTCACTTTTCAATGACAAAAAATAAACAGGTGTAAAAGGGTTTGCATATGTTTGCCTATGTTGCATTGTCACAACGTATTTGAGATCAAGACGAAGAGAGAGGTTGATCAGAGGAGAGGCTATTTATTTCAAAATGGATGCTGAGATGCGACACCATTGCAATACACTGCAATAAAGGGGTTTGCATTCGTTTGCTCATTTTGTGAAATTGGTTGTCTCAAAACGAAAACGTAAGTAACGATCTGGTATAAATCGTTGTTTGCGGTTACTCCGCTAAATTGAATGCCGATTTTGCATGGCTAAACTGAACGACAGTTGAATTTAAAGAAATGCAATGCTATATAAATACGGATGCATCAAAGTGAAATCGAGTGACGGTTTCAACCGAGGATGCAAAATCACGTCAACACGAATGCGTGAAAATGAAATTGGCCGATCATTTGCCGAAAATGACCTGGAAAACCTATAATATGAAAACTACAATTATTATAAGGAAAAACAATAATCACAAAATAAATCTAAAGACTGTATAAATAACAGTAAATAACCATTGTTAACAAAAAGACTCTTCACAACAAAATGTAAATTTACATTGAAAATAACATGTACAAATTGTCTGTAAAAATATATTATTGTAACAGCCTTTGTAAAAAACATAAATTATGTTAAAATTTACTGTAATTTAATCATTTGTATGTTTAATAACAAAACCGTTAAAGTACATGAACATTTACAAGTAAATGTCAAATAACGTTACAAATAAATTAAATGACATGATAAAATGCAAATGAAAAGTACACATTTTCTGTTAAAAACCCCAGATGTTTTACAGTCTATGTGAAAAAACATTAATCATGTTTAAAGAGGCAGTTAATAATTTTTTTTGTAATGCCAGCCCTAGTCCGCGGCCTCATGTATTGTAGCAGAGTTTTTAGCCCAGGCACATTTTTTAGGCTTTCTTTTTAAGTCTGATTTTTGTTGCTACCACTGATCTGTTGTATTTATTTTTATTTTTGATACCCCACTGGCGTTGTTGTCATGTTTGACAGTATCCAGTGGGTTTAGGTTATGTAAAAAAATAAGAAAAAAAAAACCTGTAATATATTACAATTTCTGTGTTAAATAACAAAAGAGAGTGTGAAATCAACAAAACAAATAAATACAAAATACATGAATATTAACAAATAAATGTCAAATAACATTACAAATAAACTAAAAAACATGTTGAAATGCAATTACACATTTTCTGTAAAAAAATAAATCCTTTTTTTTACAATTTAAAATTTTACAGATAAAATTGCATGTGCTTACAAAAGTGCAAATGGAATCTCGCATAACGCTAACACTAGCTTCCTCGCCTGCACAGACATGACAGCTGTGTCATGTTCTATTTTTGACCGTAGCTGATACTTCACCTAAGATTTTTAATAAGAGTCGTCAGGGAATCTTTGGGCAGGGAACCAGACTACGAAGAGAAGTGCTTTCATTGGTTGAGAGTGCAATGCTCAAGCGTGTGGGAGATCGTGACGGGTTGTTGCTTGGACGTCGCTGTGGTGGGCGTATCCTGGATCGGTGTATTGGTCATTGAGACGTTGATACGCTGTTGTGTTGTGAAAGCCAATCAGCACCAGGCATTTTGTTTCACAGCAATCTTCTTCATCAGTCACGGGGACGATGTTGATATAAAACCCCATTACAGACAGCCACGTCCCAAACACTCGATCCATGTACTGTCGACTAGACTGACGTGGCTGTCGGTTAAACCACTGACAATGCTGTTGCTCCTTATTCTAGTTTTGACCATCGGAACAAGATGTGCAGCACAGATTGCTACGCTGGATTTATGTAAGTTGTCTAATTTCATTGTATCTATTGTAATACCAAATATGTTGACTTTATCTTTCGGATAAATCACTTTATTTTATCATTAGGATCAATACTTTTTCCAGACATCGTACCTAATTTTTATTCCAACTTAAATTGAAATAACAGTGATACGATTATGACCAACAATAACTTGTATTGTTGTTAGTATGATAGTTGCAAACTACACGGAAATCAGCAAACAAATGATTGGACCTTCAATTGACAAAAGCGCAGACGAAGTAAAAATGTGTAATGAATAATTATTCTACAAGAGTAATGTGTACTTGAAGCATATGCTTTCTTAAAGGTAGTATCATACTTTGGTAAGAGACCAAAACAGAAATGTTCACAGATTTACGTATAACTTTCAGGGTATGAAGATGGTGCATGTAGAAACATACTGTCAAACATTTTCCGCCTAAAATGGTGTATTTTTCCAAAAATTAGTTAAACAAAGACCGATTTTTTTTAAATCTTTTAAAAGATCAAAAATAAAAGAGAAAACACTTAAGAAATACTGTTGCCGTTTTTTGCTGTTTTCTCAAAAAGTGGGCAACGTACGGAACTGAAATTTTCACAGATTTCTTTCATTGTATATTCCTTGATATTTTTGCCCATGAACTTGTATTTCTTTGACAAAAACCAAAGTATGATACTATCTTTAAAGCTAATGCTTAATGTGTGTTATACAATATTATTAGTATTCCAAAGTAGAGTACATGATTGGTAACATACCCAAACAATTGAGTCGTTTTGTTTTACTATTTCATTCGCGGCTCTTATGTCCGATTTGGATCAAAGTTTATCTCATTTACATGTTTGATCAGACAAACTCTTTTAAACTTTTAAAGTTGGAAGTTTATCTAATTTCACTTGAATTCTAACGAAAACCTTTTGGAAATCCTTAAGGGATGAATAGTTATAGTATAATCAAATCCTACTCTTAATTTAAGGACCAAAATGTTTGAAAGGGAATCAAATACTTCTTCAAAGTCGGTATAAACAAGAACACTGGCCAAGGTAAATTCTTCGCCGTGCGGATAGTTGTATTAGCTTAATTGGAAGATCCTCTTTCACGAACACTTTATCTGAAAGTGGAAGTCTGCTAAAATGTATTTATATCCAGTTGCGTCCAAAACACGCATAGTTTTCAAAAAATAAATTACCATGCAAACAAGTACATGTTAATTGAATTTTAAAATTCAAGCTAGAAATATCAAACTAATACACGTTTGCCTCAAAAACGTGTCACTTGGCACCATAAACCTGTCATTTATATTCCCTGGCGTGAATATTAAATGATTTTAGTCGGGAACTAGATAATATGCAAATTAGGCTTGACCTTCATCGACGTGTATGAGCACTGTATACTCAGTGCTTGTGAGTGCACGTGAAGAAATCACATGCTGGCTCAGGTTGGATTCGGAATCTGTGGGATTCGTATCTAAAATTCCTTGGCATGCTTGCCAACCTTTCACTGTGAATATTCACCATAGGAAGTTACGGTTGTGTACTAGCAAAACTACAACAAGTGGATGTTAACACAAAATGTTTATAACTTGTCATGTGACCATGCACAACATTTTGAATAAGCCCCATCGATAGCAGAAAGTGTTTGGCGTACATTTTCCTAAGATACAACATAGGAAGTCATTGAAAGGTGAACATTGTTGTTTCTCAGGTTGCAGCATTGCTGCATCGATAAAATGTTGCTTGGGATATGGCGGTATGTGCGTGATTTTATGGCTTCTGACTGCCAAACGAACAAAGATAATTGCCTATTAGGGACACCACCAACATAGGGTTGGATTGCTTTGTTAGTGTAGAGTGCCTGTAAGGTGGGGAGAGTCATCAAAGCCAGGCATAACCTCAATTTGTACTCAACGTTTCCCAATGATAGATATTACTGAATGTAATGGAAAAAACACAAGCAATCGTGCAAGTTTTTTGTACAGCTAATAACAGTTTGCAAAAACGTTGAATAAGGTCACGCCGTCTGTCGAGAAGACGAAATAATTTCCAACATTTGGTCGCCCTTGCCAACCACGGGCCAATGTTTATGAAATAAGGGTCTATACTGGCCCTTTGCTACTCCTTTCTATGCAAAAACTCACCCCTCTTTCACCTTCCCAATTCCATTCATCAACAACCTGAACTAAATAACAACACGAAATAAAAGGGAAGATTCAGCTCACCAGACAGTCAGTGTGTCCTAGTGGATTCCACGACCCAGGGGATTTAACCTGAGTATAAACAAAAAGTTAAAGGTGTAATACACGATAATACAAAAGGTACAAAACTAAAAGTTGCACTTTTAGGTATACAGGTTGAACTTACCATGCGCTGTATTGCATGGGGCGATATTGTTTGGGTCTACAATGGGTTACGCACAGCTACAACTTTGGTTTTGTACCTTTGACAAACAATGGTGTGCGTATTGAACAGTGTTGGTGTCCTTGGCATCAAGTAGGGCATCAAAATGCAGCTTAAGATGTGCTCTAAACACTCATACTACTCATACCACCCTAAACTCGTTAGATTTAGAGGGGTCGGGCGTCAAAATCAACAAAAGTTACGAGTAGTGGGGGGGGGCCTGTCTGGTACACATTGACCTCTGCCCAAAAAACAATAGAGGTCACATAAATATGTATAAGGTTATGTGACCTCTGCCCAGAAAACAATAGAGGTCACATCAATATGTATAAGGTTATAAAATGATGTCATAGAGTCATAGAAGTATAATAATCATAAGGGAGATGGCTCAGCGGGAGGTCCGGAAGTAAATATAAAGGAAGATGGCTCAGTGGGAGGTCCGGAAGTAAATATAAAGGAAAATGGCTCAGCGGGAGGTTCGGAAGTAAATATAAAGGGAGATGGCTCAGCGGGAGGTCCGGAAGTAATTTTATAGTTTATATAATAAGATAATCTCGCGTATATAATTTATATCGTTGGCTCACCGTGATATCTGAAAAGGAGGTACGATATACATTAGGACGTGTACACAATAGGCCGTTCGGGGCGCCGTGAAAATGAGCAACCGTATAGACTAATCCGTACACAATAGACCGTGATTGCGCGGCGTCCTTTTGTTACGATGAGTCATAGTGATCTATAGTTAGAAACATGAGTCATGATCTATATTGAGAAATTACATCATTGGTATTACCCATGAGTGACACCACAGGAGGTCCGGAAGTCAACAAAGATCCGTTATAATCCCTATACACAATAGACCATGCAACCCACCGGATCTAGACATTGTACCGTTGGCATCGGCTTTAATCCCCCCGGACAAT
Organism: Astropecten irregularis; assembly: GCA_963971285.1. Lineage (NCBI taxonomy): Eukaryota > Metazoa > Echinodermata > Asteroidea > Paxillosida > Astropectinidae > Astropecten > Astropecten irregularis. Next base: position 4,723,210 of record OZ020265.1, read on the forward strand.
GAGCTGTCCACTCGGACCACACCAAGAAGGCACCAGCCTATAATGTGTCCATATAATAAAGCCAGTTGGGGAGATTGATATCATAGGTAAAATGGTACAAATCTATGACCATGTATATATACCTCATGTAATATACGCGCCACTTCCGAGTGAAGTTTATTTCTATAAGGAGAGGGGCTCGCGCTCCAAGACTATCAATTTTACTCCGTTTTCAATAATACTTTAATCGTACTCGTACATTTAATTTGCTACAACATTTTGTGCAATAAGAATATAAAAGTAGGCCTACATATAATTATAAACATAAAACAATGAGACACTTTAGAAGCAATGTACTTTGCTACGCTTTACTTTCAGTTGGTTTATTCTTGTTCACCATGGGAAATCATGTTTCCAAGGTAATACGCAGTTTGTTTTTTGTAAATAATAGTGACTAATGGAAAAGTATAATGCTAAATGATACATTATTTGATCATTCTAATAGCCGGTCTGAAACTATTAATCTTTAATCATCATCATTGTCTTTCTCGTTATCGCCATCTTCATCTTCGTGTTGGAAGAGACCTTCAAATTTAGCCTGATGTTTAGGCAAAACTCTATTAAAGGCTTTGTTAAGTGTCATGCCTTTATCTAGTTTTTCTTTGAGATCTTCCACAATTTCTTCATGAGTATTATTATCTTCCAGGTACAGGGAACTTGACAGAAACTCCTTGTAGTTGTTGAAGAAGATTCTCTTGACAGCCCAGAGAGTCTTTCTATTGGCCTTTTCTCTGGCTTGACCTTCGCTCAAATTCTCGTTGAGATACTTTTCATATTTTTCAGTCCACATCTCTTCGGTAGCACCTTTAGCCTCTTGCAGCCAGTCTTGAAAGGTGACATTGTCTTCCAATTCCAAACTGGATTCATCTTCATCCGATGAGATATCCGTTTCCTCCTCCGTTTCGGATTCCGAATCATTTTCCGCAGCTCCGTCAACTAATTCATACTGCGTAGACTCAGTTTCTTCTATGTCCGAATCGCCAATTTCACGATCATCGTGGTTAGTTTCATCCATAGGCGATTCACGTTCAGCATGTGCACTTTCTGTATGCCTCCAAAGGTTATAACTCCGTACAAAGCATTTGCCACATGTCTGGCAAACATAAGATTTGACTGCAGAAAAAGTATTCATGCTGATCGATTTAAGGTTAATCTCCTAATGACTAGAAATGCATGCAACCATTAAATTAATAAAGATAGTTTCTGTTATTTCCCGCGCGTTTGATTGCTCATTTACTCATTCGCTTGCTCATTTACTCATTCGATTGCTCATTTACTCATTCGCTTGCTCATTTACTCATTCGCTTGCTCATTTACTCATTCGATTGCTCATTTACTCATTCGATTGCTCATTTACTCATTCGATTGCTCATTTACTCATTCGCTTGCTCATTTACTCATTCGATTGCTCATTTACTCATCCGATTGCTCATTTATTCATTCGATTGCTCAATTGCTCATTCGATTGCTCATTTATTCATTCGATTGCTCATTTGCTCATTCGATTGCTCATTTACTCATTCGATTGCTTATTTACTCATTCGCTTGCTCATTTACTCATTCGCTTGCTCATTTGCTCAATTTGCTTGCTCATTTACTCATTCGATTGCTCATTTACTCATTCGCTTGCTCATTTACTCATCCGATTGCTCATTTTACTCATCCGATTGCTCATTTGCTCAATTTGCTTGCTCATTTGCTCAATTTGCTTGCTCATTTACTCATTCGATTGCTCATTTACTCATTCGCTTGCTCATTTACTCAACCGATTGCTCATTTGCTCAATTCGCTTGCTCATTTACTCATTCGATTGCTCATTTACTCATTCGATTGCTCATTTACTTGCTCATTTTTCGTCCCCCGCTACCTCAAGCCACATATGAATTTCTTAGCGTAACCTAAGCAACACGCACCCGCTACCCGCTATGCTATAAACTTGGTTTTTTCAGTCCACATCTCTTCGGTAGCACCTTTAGCCTCTTGCAGCCAGTCTTGAAAGGTGACATTGTCTTCCAATTCCAAACTGGATTCATCTTCATCCGATGAGTTATCCGTTTCCTCCTCCGTTTTGGATTCCGAATCATTTTCCGCAGCTCCGTCAACTAATTCATACTGCGTAGACTCAGTTTCTTCTATTTCCGAATCGCCAATTTCACGATCATCGTGGTTAGTTTCATCCATAGGCGATTCACGTTCAGCATGTGCACTTTCTGTATGCCTCCAAAGGTTATAACTCCGTACAAAGCATTTGCCACATGTGTGGCAAACATAAGGTTTGACTGCAGAAAAAGTATTCATGCTGATCGATTTAAGGTTAATCTCCTAATGACTAGAAATGCACGCAGCCGTTGAATTTATATAAATAGTTATTCCCCCGCGCGATCGATTGCTCCCCTGCTCAATTTGCTTGCTCATTTACTCATTCGATTGCTCATTTACTCATTCGCTTGCTCATTTTACTCATCCGATTGTTCATTTTACTCATCCGATTGCTCATTTACTCATTCGATTGCTCATTTGCTCATTCGATTGCTCATTTACTAATTCGCTTGCTCATTTGCTTGCTCATTTTTCGTCCCCCGCTACCTCAAGCCACATATGAAATTCTTAGCGTAACCTAAGCAACACGCACCCGCTACAGCTCAGGAGTCCTCAAAAACACCTAACAAAAACAACAACACGCGCTAATTTTGGCTTTGTAACAGCATAACTTTTGAACAGCCTATGCTATAAACTTGGTTCTTTCAGCATAAAGAAGGCACATTATTTCTCTTTGGAATGGTATCATAATAATTATGATCTTTTTGTGACTTTTAAGAACCGTCATTTTTGAGCTATAAATGATTGTTTTACCCATTTTTACTGTGTAAATCTGATTTTTGGGCATAAATAATCACAGAGCGGTTTTACTTACAACTCAGGACGCCCTCCACCGATTTTCTTGGTTCACACGGAATAAGAAAGAGCATAATTATGTTTGCCTACAGTCTAGGTTAAAATGAAGCTGATTGGCCAACATTAAGGACCGTCATTTTCAGCCTAAACATTTTGAGCCAATCAAAACCATTGTTAAATACTGCATAGGAACGTGCATGACCAGCTGATAAACAAAATGCTTCAGTCGGTGTGCTGTTTCTATACGATAAGTTCTCCCCTTATAATTCTTCTGAAACTGTAAAAAGTATACGAGAATAAAGCTAATAATATGGAGATTCTCATCATCTAAACAAATTTGCAGTATTGTGCACTGTGCAGGAATATTTTATAATAATTGTGCTGAAAGAACCAAGTTTATAGCATAGCGGGTATAGCGGGTGCGTGTTGCTTAGGTTACGCTAAGAAATTCATATGTGGTTTGAGGTAGCGGGGGACGAACAAAGTGAGCAAGTAAATGAGCAAGCGAATTAGTAAATGAGCAATCGAATGAGCAAATGAGCAATCGAATGAGTAAATGAGCAAT